>UZAN01053411.1:0-16563 GCA_900618425.1 Echinostoma caproni
GAAACCATTAAAAAATAACTAAAATGAGTAGATCAACCGAGGCGAACTTTGTTAGCAGTGCTTTTCAGGTACTGCTTCTAAGTAAAACGGAATCATTATGTGTGGAGCCAGCTGTTGTTTTAACAGAATTACTCGTTCATAAACCGGTTAGAGACATCTCTGAAAGAATGGAAAAATGTCCCCATTTGGTAGACCCTCCGGTAGAATACTTTGATAGAGACGTTTTACTATCAATTGAGTGCGACATATCGGTTGCGCATTGGGTACTCGATCAAGGGCTCGGCGGTCGAAAGAATCCTTATGTAGTTCGGACAATTTTAGTTTGGTTGATTTTTGGGCCCTGAAATTTCGCGTCGAATGAAACGAAATCCGTCAACTGCTTGGCTGCAGAAAACTCAAATTTGATGCATCAGGTTATGCAAGTGTACGATGCAGACGCCCAGCAGTTAGATCAAGGCATTTCCGCAGACGATACGGAAGCCTTGGACGTTGTAGAGTCCGGTAAAATGTTCGTCTTTGGGCACTTCGTGGTCCCTCTGCCATAAAAGAAAGGTGTCACAACGGACATGGTAAACTACTTATCAGCGCTCTTGAGGTTGAACAGCTCAAAGCGGCGCCTAATTAATGATGAATCGCTACGGTTCCGGTACGCACAGACGATGATGACCATAGAGAAGGATTATGCCGTACCAGTCCCAGGGGAATAGTTACGTTGTAACTTTCGTTCGCGTTGGTACCTGCCACATCTTACTCAAATGCAATATACTTTGCATCCCTAGATATATAACCTACTGGTCTCGCCATCTCAGCCTATCGCCTCACCCCACCTTGCTCTATAAATATAGTCTAATCCTTCCTCTTGGATTACCAGTTTATTTACCTAACAATCGTAGGTTGCGCTTCCCCACACTCTACGTGTAATAAGTTATCGCGGTGCCAGCGTATATCCAAAGCATCCCTTTTGTTGCGCTTTTACCACTTCGTTCCTATTTCCCAACTTCCTCGAAGCTGTCATCGCACTCTCTGAGCTTCTTCACCATTTAACTCATCTTATACTACTAATAGTGAAAATACTAAGGCACAAGTTTACAATGCAAGGGACATTGAGAAAGCGCTGTTAGGCCTAAGAAATGCAAGCGAGGCTAACCTGACCCAACAATAAACCCATGCACGTTAACTATCACTGATTTATTTGGTGTAGCTAAGAAGAAAACTGATATGGTGGAGCAGAAGATGGCTGAATTGAAATCTTAGCTATCATATCTGGGAAACCCAACTGCTAAACTGGCACCTCTCACTTATATCGTTGAGTTATCCACAAGTCCCGACAAACAAAGCCTTCTAAGTGCAGGCGTATTCTTTGACGCTTTAGAGGCTGAGATCTATAGTCGAGAACAACAATCTCATAATGCGGTTGTTTCTACCATCCCTGACCGTTTGCCTATCACAACCGTGAAAAACACCATACTAAACGCCTGCAACATGAGACACCACCAGTGTCTTTGCACCCAGTTGCGCAAGAAAACGCAGTGGAACCACTGCCCGCTGTTGTTTTAATTCCCAAACAAAAGGGCTGCTCATGAATTTCTCTCCAAACAAAAGATCTCTGATAACTCTTCCTAAAAGCAGATCAATATCACCGCCGACAGAACCCCTTTACGGCGAAAAATAGCCAGGTTGCAGAACGAAACACCACATCATAACGGTACGATTGGCCCTTCTCCCATATCCAGTGAACCAGTTCACCCCCCACTATTCACAGCTCCTAAGATTCCGTCAGCAAACTCCAACATATCGTCGGTAGACTTAGACAAAACTACCTCTCTGACACCACGGCAACTCCATCGTAAACGCCCACATTTGGATTCTGTCTTCCCTCTTTCGGTCGGTTCACCAGGAATGCTGCTTAATTCCCTCAACCCTTCCACTGCTCCTATATTCTCGCCTGTTAAGGCAGATATATGACCCACCAATCTTCCCACAACTTCATCTCCAAAGCTGCGTTTTCAACACACTCGCTTCGTCAGTAATCGGCCAAACGTAGTATCCCTCAATCGCCCCATTGGCATATCACACCAACGCCATCAGTCACATCCCGCACGTACATCTACACTCTAAGGCCACCTCCAGCTATGAACCCTGGAGCACCAGGCGCAACACTAACTATCTAATCATACCCCACATTGTCTTTTCTTAACTCCCCTTACCACTTCTCCTCTTCAACTATTCACTGCCATCCCAGTAATCTTCGCCCGTCTCTTTACAAATGTCTGGTCCATTAGGCAATATTGCTCAATCGTTGGTTGTTAAATCATACACCGCCCTCGATGCGAACCAGAAGTTTTTTCGGCACCCCCTCGTTGGGTGGAACCCCTATTGGTCCCCATCTCCTTTCCGTCCGTTTTAATGTGCACAAAGTCCATATTCGCCGCCCCAAGAGTTTCAACTACATTAACCCCTAGTCCTCCAACCCTCCCACCATCTTTTTCACACAATAATCTCAAAGCGCGTATACTTCATACTACTTCTACTGTTAGTGCACCAAATAGGGAATCCGTACGCAACTAATATATCATTCGGTACCCCCTATACATAACGTAAGCTCTCGGCCCCCAACTCTTGCATTACTTGATAATTCATTCATTGAATCTCGCTTCCCCCCTGAACCAACACTTTTACCCGAGTCTTCAAAAATTAAAACAACAACACTTCATGGTTTCCTTTATCGAACATTCCCTGCTTGATTCCATTCCTGATTCACTTTGATTATCTATTCAATTTTCTGAAATATTGCTGCATATAGGTTGTATTTATCGACCACCTAGTTCAAATTTTACCAAACGTTCCTCTCTACTCGATGCCTTTGAGCGTATTTCCCTTCTAACTTCGAATGCCAAAATCATTGTTGCCGACTTTAACCTACCTAAGATATCTTGGTCTTCCTCTTTAGCGCCTGGGTATCTTTCCCAGTTTGTAGCCAGTATTATTGTTGGAGGTTGGATACAACATGTTTTCTCCGATACTAGAAAAAAACATTCTAGATTTGATTTTCACCCATGGTATTCCAAAGGTAACTGTCGAAACTTATGTACACTTTCCTGGTAGCGACCATAAAATGGTTGAATGCCTCATCCCCATTGGCGCTCAGCTCAACCAAAACACTTCCCTTAATAAAACCAAATCTTATAGTAATTGAAAGCTCCTACCTACAACAATTCGATAACAAGATTGGAGTGAGTTCTTCCCCTCGTCTGACCCTCAACGGGCAGCTGATATCTTCTACTTCCTACTTTCCACATGTATTATTTGAGTTACATCTTTTCACAAAAACGGGTCAGCAGTAAGTCCAGGTTATCCTCCCTACAGGCACGTATGCTAACTTAAAAAAACAGTACCTCAGAAACCATGACCTTTCACTGTTACTTCGAATTTACCACTCATCCTTAAGTATTAGCAAGCATCACGAGTCCATAATGCACAATCAGGAAGTTAATGCGTTGTGACAACCAAATAAGTCCATCCGTTTGTCAATGTTATTCAAATCTAGGAACTCACACTCTCGTAGAGATATACGTTTCATCCTACCGTCTGACAGTGAAACCATCACCCTTTCACCGGACATAGCGGAAACTTTCAACTTTTTCTTTGCCTCCACCATAGCCACTAGTTTAGACATTACCCCGTCATCCATTCCTTCTATCACTACAGCCACACTATCGAGCATGGTATTCGATGCTTCCAGAATTGCTCGTTTGATCACATCATTCAAACCATCTACTTACCCTGGACCAGATGGTCTACTCCCAACCGTCAGCGTATATTCTGGGTGCGATTTCCCACTTTTGCTCCTCAATCTATTCACCCTCTCTATGAATATCAACCAACTGGAAACGTTCTGTCATAGTCCTACGCCACAAAAAAGGGGCTCTCGACATAACCTTATAAATTACCACCACAATAACCACACTCCAATTCTCTCTAGGGTTATGGAAAAGATTGTTAAACAACAAATCGTGTCATACCTCCACAATCATAATCTCATTAGCCATCGTCAACACAGTTTCTTCCGTGCTTGATCTTGTAACACTTGTCAAATTTACTTTCTTAACGTCGCTAAATAAGCCTCTGACAAAGGCATGTCCATTATTGTCCTATATCTAAACATGTCTAAGGCATTTGAATGTGTACCTCACCCCCATTTACTAACTAAAATCCTGTCTTACGGTATCACTGCCCTTTCTTTCCTGGCTAAGCTGTTACTTATTGGATAGGTTACAAACCGTTCTGATCAAGCGTCATTCTTCTCAGCCCAGACCTGTCACCAGTGGTGTCATATAAGGTACTGTTCTGGGTCCCTTGCTGTTCCTCAGGTATATAAATGACATATATGTACCTACGTGTTTCACGGTACTCCTTTCCTTTTGGATGATGATATTAAATTGTGTTCTCTTGTAAGCTTGATACTCTTACTGCCACTTTAGCCAATATATCTGACGACATACTTGCGCTCGACCAATGGTGGTCAGCCTGATTGATGCAATTCTCAGCAGACCAGTCTGAAATACTTACGTATAAATGCCACATACCAGTTGGATCACTAAATATTAGGGGCTTACTCATAGCCAGTAAACCCATTATTCGAGATCTTGGTTTAAACTATTCATGCACGTTCAGTTGCTCTGAACATGCTATTCTGCAAATATCCAAGGCTAACAAATGCCTTCATATCATCTTCCGCTCCCCAAAGCTGAAAGAAAGCATTTTCTCATGTATAAATATTATGCTAGACCGCTACTAGAATACTGTCCTATAATCTTCTCGAGTATGCGTAAATCTGAAAGGATTGCCATCCAAACTGTCCAGCGACAGTTCACCAAAAGGCTGCTCGGATGGTGTTCACCCGTAAACTATGAAGAACGCTGCCTCTTGCTTAATGTAGATCCCTTTGGCTCCGGCGAATGAAACTAAACCTAGTTTTTCTCTATAATACTATTAATCATCGGTCTTATAGTTCTTGTTCCATAAACTTTATACCCGATACTGCCTACCCACTGCGTCACAAAAAACCTGACCCTGTCCTCATTTCGAAAGTAAGTATTCGAGCCCAATTCTTTTTAAGCTCTTACTCTCATTCATGGAATTAGTTGTCCTTGTACATACAGATCTCTACAACAAGTCACCAATTTAAAAACTTTCTGAACAAAGTACTCACTGTCTCACAGGTCTTACAATTCCTCAATATTGATATACCTGAAACAACAGCTTATGAAAGAGGACTTGATTAATAAAGTCCTCAGCAGTTACACACTCCTTTACCTCGTCAATTCCGGGTCATAATCCGGACTAAGTTGTCCACTTTCTAAACCGAATTCCTATCAGTACACCGATTCAGCTTCAAAGCTTCATCTGTGGTGCATACTCTTAGAAGTATTGTGACCACATAGGCGGTTCTAAAAATCTTCCTAATAGTGCATTCAATAGACTTATTTGGCCAAACGGCGTGGCACATTCGCTACATGCTTGTCGGTTATGTATTCACATATACCTATATATACTTAGCTATATATGTACAGTACCCCATATTATTCCACTTTGCCTATTGTTTTGTGACACACTATTTCTCCCCTCATTCCTTCTCAGCTGGGCATTACCCCAGACTGTTTACTATAGCTTTTTTGTTCCAGATGCGGTTGGCTTTGGCCTGTCGAAGGCTTGCGGTCTACACCCACAATGGACAATTTGGCCCCGGCAATGATCGTTAAGCTGTTTCCACAGTTTTGGCTGCATGCATCGACATTCCGGGCCAAGTTGAGGATCACAACCCCTACCTCACCTAAAAGGTGTTTTAAGGTTGAGTGTTTGGCGTGCCATCAGTCCCACATCAAAGCGACCAAAGCTTAAATAATCTTAAACCTAATCTAAATCAATCCATGACTGATCGAAGCCCCAAACCGAATGAATGTGTTTTCAGAAGCAAGCTGTATTGCAGCATAATGGGGAACATGTATTTTGACAAATGTATGAACTCGCACTACTCCTTCCTTTTAATTCTTATCCGCGTGATTCTATTTTCCATTCGTCCATTGTTCTACAGTCGGTCTCCCCGTATATTCTCCCATTATTGCTGCACGTCGAATCTTCTAGATACCGGGTTAACAGTTACTTCATTTTCGATTGGTATACTTATATAGTACATTTCTTCATCCTCCACATCTACGTTTGTGACCTCGTCCGCTTTGTGTTCCGTTTGCACAGCGTTTTCGTTCTGCTCCCCTACCATCTCCATTATGTATGTCTTCCAAGTATACTATATATATATCTGTACTGTCGTTGTACAAATGATTAATTTGAATATATGATCATGCCTTGTGCATGCTTCACGAGCTTTGTGAAATATACATTTTTATTATTAAACGAAAGCTCACCCGTTTGATACAACGACTTCACCATTTAATGCTACTTTTGCCTTGAACAGGGCTGCACGATAATTCGGTGTGCGGTGCTAAAAGCCATAGAACAAAACTTTTACGTTGATGACTGTCTTGCGTCGTTCAGGACATGCAATGAAGCCTTACGTTGTGCGGAGGAAATAAACGAAATATTGGGAATAGGTGGTTTTAAGCTGAGAAGGTGGTCATCTATCTCACCCGAAATTGTGGAATCTCTCTCGGAAGACAGCAAAAGTACCAACCTGGTTCAACTGCCTCAATTTGATTCCAGTTGTCAGAGAGCTTTGAGCGTGCAGCGGGACACAACACGAGATGTTTTTACGTTCCAGTTCCAGCTATTAGATAAGCCAGTGACAAGAAGAGGTATATTATCCAGCGTCAGTTCGTGGTTTCACCCGCTAGGTCTGGTAGCTCCTCTATGCCCCCCAGCAAAGCAGTTGTTGCAAACCTCGTGTAAATTCAAAATGGGCTGCGACCAACCCATTACTGCAGAAGATGCCAGTATTTGGGAATGCTGGGCACTCTTTGTTAGGTGTCTAGAAGTCATTAAGATCCCAAGAAGTATTAGAAACGAAGATTGGGAGGAGGAGGGAGAACAGAAATGTGTTTTCTCTAATGCATAATGTTTGCTAGAGCATTTTCAAGCTGACGCTTGAAAGATACTAATGTTGGCGCACATACCACGTGAGGGGGTAGAGAATTCCATTCGCTGCACACTCTGACTGCAAATGGATGGCGCCTGCAGTCGAGACGGCTCTTTTAGAGTGCCAACTTCGGTGAATGCTCCCTGAGATAAACATTGGTTGATAGAACCAAAAGGGATCTACATGGATAGTTGAGTTGTTGCAAAATATGATACAGTAAGATCATATCGCCTCTGATTTAGCGATATTGAGACGAGTATAGTCCCAAGAACTGTAATCTTCCGCCATGGAACGTGGAATGTAGACCTTCGACCATCTTGGTAGCGATTCTCTGCCGATGTTCAAGTGCCTTACAATCTCGCTGCAGCCATGGGTTCCAGGTCTGAATTGAGTACTCGTTATATGGACAGATATATGTGGCTAACAGACGTGGAAACAAAGCCGGCTCAAACGATCCAAAAGTACGTTTGAGCAGTGCAACCTAATTTACCGTCATGGATGATGCCCAATGAATAGTTTGTGAAGCAACTCAAGTCTGCGCGAATGACTGTGCCATAATCGTTTTCGGACGAAGCATGAGGCAGAGATTCATATCCGAGAGTGTAGGAATAAAAAACAGGGTGAGATAGTGATAAAACTTTACATTTGATAACGTTCAATTCTATATCGTTGGAGACAGGCTATCCGTGGGCTTCGTCGAAGGCGTTCTGGAAATGATAGCTTTTCTACTACTCTGTAGAGTACAAAAGACTTGGTGCAGTTTTAACTCAGTAGGAGTTATTTACCTTAAACCTCCGTTTCTTCGCAAAGGTCGAGGATTGGAAAAGAAATACTTCTACTTGTTTACGCGTTTACAGACGTGAGCCGTGCACTAAGAGACAGCTGGCAGTCTCAATACATATTCGTTCATCCTGTGTCTATTAAGATTCATCGGTAGACGAGTAAGACCTTCAGAGATTTGTAGTGATAACGAATCAAATTTCGTGGGTGCCATTTCAGAACTAAAAGAAACAATTAAACGCTAGGATGGACACAAGCCTACCGACCGTCTTGCATGTGACGGGATAAAGTGGTTCTTTAACCCTCTGTCCTCAATTCATAGGATGGGGGCGTATCGGAGAGGATGATCCGCTCCGTGCGCAGGTTATTGCTTGTGTTGACGAAGGAGCAGTTAATGCATGAGGAAACACTGTCAACTTGTTTTCTAGAACTCGAAAGGATATTGAATAGCCGACTGTTAGTGCCGTGCTTATCGAATGATAAGGAAAAAAGAGCACTGTCTCCGAACAGTTTATTGTTGTTGACGGAGAACGATCAAAACCTAGAAGGTCTCACACTGATGGAGAATTATACAAGACGGTAGACACAATTCAATCATTTTGCTAATAACTTCTGGCCTCGATGGATGCGGGAGTATATACCAACCCTGCAAGTGCGACAAAAGTGGCTTTCGAAGCATCGTAATTTCGAATCAGGCGACATCGTATTGATAGCATATGAAACCACAACACGTCGCAAGTGACCCATGGGCATCATCAATGCGGTAGAGACAGACGGAGATGGACTCGTGCGAACGGCTGTGGTGCATACAGGTGGCAGCAAGATAAGAACAGAGGTACGTCGTCTGTGTCTATTAGAAGAAGCCGACTAGCACCCAGGTGATAGGCTAGGGGGTTTGCGGGCGTACTGCTGTAATTCCTGTACATCCCGAAGGAAGGGAGGTAGCAGGCGTAATGCTGTAAGTCGTGCGAAATCCGTTATTTTGGGAGCGCAATTAAGAAGAGCAGCCCGAACAAGATACTATCGGAGGTGACATTGTTCGCTCGGAGGAATTTTGGTGGCCGGTGTACCAGTCAAAAGGACTGAAAATTTCTTTCAATTCCCTTGCATTTCCTTATCTTTCTTCATCATTCTATCATGCATTCTTCCCGACAGTGGTTTTTGATGCCGGTGAATTTTCTCTTATGAACCTTCTATTTCACCTTTTTTACGATGAAGCATATCTAGTGGACACACACTTCAAGTGTTTTGCTCTTTCATGTAAATGAGATTCAGTGCCTTTTCTTGTTTTATTGCAACCAAAGTTTTCATTGGACGCTCGTTGTTGAACTAACCGTTGCTTTCGGTTATATTGAACCCCCTTTGGCTGTAAAGCTCAAGATTATTTTGCTTAATCTGTTGAAGCGTGCAGAATTTTCCTATTGGTCCAGAATTATCTGAAAGGTAGTTAAAATCACTAAGTTTCGTATTTACTTTTTATTACCGCAGATATTCTCTGTGAATATTTGTAACATTCTGGCTGGATAGTGAATCAGGCTCACTATTAGAGGTATGACTGCCTTATGTATTTGTCATTAATGCAAACGTAGTACCGTAGATTATTTTTGGATCGACTTGGTTCTCGATAATTTGGGTAACCCGTTGATCGAGATTTGTTTATCGCTATCCAGAACGAGCGAAGGGTCATTTGACTGAACGCATACAGNTTATTTTTGGATCGACTTGGTTCTCGATAATTTGGGTAACCCGTTGATCGAGATTTGTTTATCGCTATCCAGAACGAGCGAAGGATCATTTGACTGAGCGCATACAGACGAGGTCTTTTTCGTTTTGCTCGACTCAGGACAATCGCGTCGTCACAGAGTAGCTGTTATGAAGTACCTAAACCTTGCCTCTTGGATGACTCTTTACGGCCACTGGAAGTGGTTCTTTGGGCAGAAAACGAGGCAATAGCGGTACTTCTGCGGACTGACCAGCTGGAAGGTATTCGGGTGCGGTTCCTGAAGGATCTTGATCCAGACCAACGCAGTAAACTGAAAACTTCATTGGAACAACTCAAGGAGAGCCGTGCAAAAAGGGGAAAATGATCTGTTTGTATGGGATTTTCGAGTGCATCGGAATCGCCATCAGCTGCATTAGCCACTTTTGATCGGAAGGAGGACCCAGGAAGCTGTTCAACCACGAACTGTGGATTAGCTTGAGGCGCGAATGGCGAGGTTACCACGCTGTGCTAGCTTTAACCAATATCCGAGGAATGCTGGGAAAAAGGAATGATTTATACTGAATTGTATCCCACAATCCAGGTCGTTTTGCAATCACTGAAACCGGGCTGAGACCGGATGTCCAGGACTCCGAAATATCACTCCACGTTAACACAGTATTTCGAACGTATCGATCATTGTCACGTCGCGGTGGTGAAGTTGTTTTTTTCGTCCGCTCGGGTCTCCTTGTTTGAGTGCTGGATAACTATGCCCATCCGGAAGGATTTCGAGAAGCCTTGTAGTGACGAATCAAGCTTTGTGCCGGACGGTGTACCATAGTTGGAGTGATTTACCGCACCCCGTCTGTGTACGTCTCGGGGCTGTTGGCCAGCATAAAGAGGTTCGCTTCCAATGGACATTGTCTTGTCTTGGGTGATTTCAGTGCACCACATATTGATTCTACCATCTGCTTTCAGCACGCAGTTTTGTTTTCCAGAAAAATTCTTTTCGCTGTCCGGGCTCTCTCGCTTGTTCAGCATATTTATGTGCCCACGCAGATACTTGGGTATCAAAAGTTCATCATTGACTTGGTGCTCTCACCGAGTTAATCAAATACGACCAGGATCGACCTTCCACCAGTTATATTTAGCGATCACTTTGTTCTGCGCGTACACTGGAGGCGTGGCGTTCCCCAAATGGATATACCTCAGGAAGGACGGAATAAATGGCTCTCATTCTTTCTGGAAATACGTCAGGCTGCATCGCTCATAAATTGGGATTCCCAAAACGAAGAGGATCTGAATGAATCCTGGGAGTCGATTCGTCATAGTACCCATCAACTCGTACTGGAATTCTCTCCACCCCACCTCAACGAACACACGCTATGGGCCCGCCGTGGCTTGATCAAGAACTGCGGGTGTGCTTCTGGCAGCGGAATGAAGCCTGGTTCAAGTACCGTTCAACAGGCGCAGGATATGAGGAATTTTGGTGTAGTCTGAATCCTTGTACTGCATTGAAAAAATGCAAGAGAACCACATTCCAGGAACGACTATCAACGGATTTGGTATAGACATCAAAACATTTGTATTCCTTCCTCAGGAGAAGAATCACGGTAACGCCTGGCCTCCCGACTCTCACCAAAGACGGGGCACTAGCCGAAAAAGATGAGCACAAAGCGGAAATGGTGGCATCACATCATACCTCAGAGTACACCCCAGACTCCAGCACATTGGTAAATCTACTGGACGCTGACACTGCGCTGAACTGGGCCTCATTTACAATCGGAGGGGTGGCCCTGGGGCTGCGTCGACCAAAGGTTTACCAGTCACCTTTACCGGAGGGTGTGCATCCGCTTATCCTGAGGGAGCTGGCAGATGAACTTGCAGTGCCACTGTGCAACCTGTTTATTTTGTCATTCACACAAGGGCGTTTACCGCGGCAGTGGAAGGATGCTGTCATTGTTCCACTGCCCAAAATTGGGGATAGTGACCCTGAGAACTACCGACCAGCCAGCTTTACTAGCGTTGTGGGTAAAGTAATGAAGCGACTGGTGGCTGCACAGCTTCGTCAGCATTTGGTGTGCCACGGTCACCTGTGCCACCAACAACACGGTTTTCGGTCGGGTCGTTCATGCCTCTCAAACCTGCTACTTGCGCGTGAATGCTGAACCAAGCACAAAGCCAAAGGACACGAAACAGACATCATCTCCTTGGACTTCAGCGAGGCCTACGACAAGGTGCCGCACGACCGCCTTCTGCGAAAGCTGTCCAACCTAGGTGTAGATGTGGTCATGCTGAATTGGCTGCGAGACTTCTTCATCAACCGTAAATTCTGCGTCCGTGTTGGCAAATCGCTATTTGTGCGGTATTTCGCACCCGGTGGGGTCGCCCAAGGCTCGGTTCTTGGTCCATTGCTCTTTGTGGTTTATGTGAACGACCAGTCTGATCAACTATGCAGCCCACCCCTCATGTATGCGAATGGCATCAAAGTGTGGCGTACAATTAAGGATCCAAATAAGCGGAATTCTCTTCAAGCGGATTTGAACAACCTGTCTTAGTGGGCGGACACCTGGGCTCTTCCAGTCAACACCGCAAAGTGTACTCACCTGTACTTGGGGCGTGCTGACTCAGAGGTAGTCTACAACTTCCAGGGAACCTCATTGCGCAGAACGTCGTGCGAACGAGACCTGGGAGTTATGATAACGTCATCACTAAAGACCCGAGAAAACACCGATCGGGTCTGTGCCAGTGCGTGGAGCATTCTGGGGCCTATTTGGCGGTCTTCCAACCGGCTCATGATGAACCCTTCCAGACTTCTGTACGCTTCCCATGTCAGATCAGGACTTGAGTATGATGGTGTGTCGGTAAACCCCTTCACGGCCAGCGAACTGGCTAAGTTGGAGCGTGTACAACGTGCTGCCACTAGACTTGCTTTTATACTACACGGGACCAGCTATGAAGGTCGTCTACAGGCTGCTTGTCTGTTCCCAATTGCGTATCGGCGCCTCAGGGGAGATCTCATCTGTCTGAGGAAGATCCTGAGAGGAGAAATGGGCTCGAAGCTGCAACTGTACTTTCCTTTACGGACAGAGGACCGTATGCGGGGCACTCTCACACGTTGCAGAAGCCTCAGTCAGTTGGTCTTCCGTTAGTCTACCGACTCTTGCGGAGATCAACAACACTCTGCAATTCTCTTCCAGCGTGGCGGAGGAGAAGACAGCGCTGCTTTCAAACGATGTCTGGGTGGGCACCTGAAGTGGCTATGGAGGAACGAACACCTGCAATCAGACCTGCGACCCAGTGGTGATGAGGCTTACACAGGCACCCTGCCCCTACCCTCAATACTGAAGACTGAAGACTGAGAGCCACAGACAGGATCGAGGGAAACAAGTGCAAGGTGGAGGAGTTGCGCTTCCTATTCACAAAGAAACTCCCCACAGAAAATTGGACATAGAAGCTTGCACTCCTAATATAAGAACCTGTGCTGTCTCACTCCTTTCCAGAACAAACAGCGCCATCATAGAAAGTGTTTACAAGGGTCTGGGAGCAACCATCAACGAAGATGAGCAACTCATCAGGGCGCCAGATGCACTAGTACATCCCCAAAGGAAACTGGTAATTTCTGGGGACTTCTTTCTACCTGGCATCTACTGTACGACAGACCTGCGCGGAAGGTATACCAGGAAAAATATTTCTGAGATGGGTACACTCCAGAACCCTCGTGCAACATGTGAGGGAAAATACAAGATCCAAAACTGGACAAAATCCATCACTCCTAGATTTGGTGTTAAATAAATATCAAAGGGATGTAGAATACCTCTTGTTTTACCCACCTATGCGAAAGAGTTATCATCCAATGATAAAAGTAACCCTATATTCCAAAGCACCTTGCCTGAAAGTTAGGAACCTCAGCAAAATGGACATGAGTAGGTTGCAGGCAAGAGCCCTTACTCTAGAATATGAAGCAGAAAATAATCAGATCACAGTATAGGCTCTTTGGCATAGAATCAAAAGTAACGTTCAGGAACTCCAAGACTAGTTTGCACCCATTAAATTTGAGAAAAGTTGTTATAAGCCTCCTTGGTGGTCTCCAGCAATAAGGAGAGCACCAAGCGAAAGAAACAAGCTAGAGACACTGCAGAGCGGACAAACTATACAGTGCAGAGGAATATCAGTACACGAATCGAGCTTCAAAGCTGGATCTGTGGAAGACAATCTACTTTGGTACATACTTTTAAAAGTATTGTGACCCATCAGTCCTTTCTTCATATCTATCTGATTGCGTTTTCATCCGACCCAATTGTTTCATGTCCGTGGCACATGTTAACCAGATAGCATTGTCCATTTTCTCAACTGATGTTTGACCAATACACGTATCCACCTCCATTTCGGATATGCATAGCAAGACATATTTTGATAAAAATCTTTTACCGGTACGATACTCACCTTTGAAAAAAACAGAAGTAAACCGGAAAACCAAAAGCTGAACTCTATGCAATCTTCCATCGATTGGACCGTTTCACTAAACAAACTCAATGTTCAGTTGCAGGCCCACACGCAGCGACCCAAATGCCTTGTGTTTTTTATCGATCATAGAAAACCTGGCAAGGCTTGAAACCTCTTCTCCCCGTCTTTACCCGATCACCCTCGCCCAAACAGTGATTTCACTCAGAAGCTAAACGTACTGAAAGGACTTTATATAACCATTTTTTCAAATACAAGTCTTCCAGCTTATACGCAAAACAACTCCACCCATCCAGCTTTTGTGTCTTTTCACCTCCACACGATCAACGTTTGACATCTTTACCGCGTCCAATATGCGCAGTTTTCATCTCTCTTGCATGATAGAACTCAGTTCTAGATAACACAAACCCATCGACATGTGTACACCTTTTCATTTCTTGAATTTCCGCCTCTGTGACTATTCGTCTTCACGTCTCCTTATCCACAAAACTATAACCTGGAAGAAAAGTGCTACATTGCTTACCTTTCTTTTTATAAATTTCTCGAATGAACAAAGTTGTCCACTGACCGCTTTGTATTTATCTTTGTTTCTCGTGCGCAAACAGATCGCGTTCCGTTTTTTTTCTTGTTTTTTCTTAACCCTCCTAAATGTCGACCCAAATGTTCTGCTATTTATTGTACAAAATGATCGTGCATCTCAGCATGCCTCACGACTTTTTTTCTGAAATATATCATTGTTATTGTTATTGTTATTATGATCTAAGCACGCACCTCCATCAGATTTCGTCGCTAGCTTCTTGCTATTTCTCTCCCTAATCCCTTCTTAGCTGGGTATTACCCCAGATTGCCAATGTACACCTTCCTATTCCAGATTCGGTTGGTTTGGGCCTGAAGAAGGCTTGGAGTCCTCACCTACAATGGACAATTTGGCTCCGGCAATGGTTGTTGGGTGCGGATGTATCCACCACTTTGACTACATACGTCCGCATTCCGGACCAGATTGAGGAAAGCACCATCTGCCTCACCTACAAGGTGTTTTAAGGTTGGGTGCCTAGCGTGTAGTCAGTTCCACATCAAAGCGACCAAAGCCTAAATAACGTAAATAACCCAAATCAATCCGCTGCTGATCGGAACCCCTGAGATGATAAAGACCCTACAGAACACATCTGTTTCACTATGCGCAGTGCATATATATTCTATGAGAGTTTCATTCTGTTCTGCTTCATCCTATTTGCTCTTGTGTCGGGTTCCGTCCATTCCCGTCCAACGATCTGCAGGCCGCCTGTTGTTATTTTACTCAATGACTGCTGTATTTCCAGTCATCTCATCATTCATCGGGTATAATGACTTTTGTTTTTCGTCCTACTTCCACCAACTCGCTCTTTTAGAGCATTCGCCGTCCCGAACTTTTTTCTCTGATACCCTGTCCACTTTGTATTCCATTTGTAATTATGTTCACTGCGACTTTTAAATTTTTCTATTTGGGCTTCTCCTATACGGAGGATTATGTTGTACATTTGATCTTGCCTATGCATACTTCACGGGGCTCCGTGAAATATACACTTATCACTTATTTAATAGGACAATCCGTTTTAGTGTAGAAAAGAGAAATTATGAACTGAAGTTAGCGGAAAACCTCAAGCAAAAATCGAAAAGGTTTTTCAGATACGTTCAATAGAGACGCAACTTGAGGGACGCCATAAGTGCTTCGGTTCTGTGAAATAACTCGATGGAGGCAGACAACCACAGTACGGCAGTAGCACAAGAGAACCATTTCGCTAGTGTTCATAGGATAGACAACCGGACATTAGACCCCAAATCGCCGACCTCTCTTCCACAGAGCGTAAGAGATGCAGATGCCTGCAGTTGAGGTGCCAAAGTCGTTAGGGATTGCGATGGTGTGTACCCTGTCATTGTTAAACCACGTGTCCAAGTCTTAGCAGACCCCTTAAAGGTGCTGTTTCAAAGTTTCCGTAGGAGGGTGTGCTTCCGGGCGACTGGAAGACTGCCGTTGTGATGGCGTCACACAAAGGTGATAGTAGATCTAACTCACAGTACTACAGACCGGTTAGCTTATCTAGTATTCTATGCAAGTGCATGGAAAACCTAATCAGGACTCATGTCCATACCCACCTTTTAGAGTATGCATTACTTAGCGTGGTTCAGCATGGTTTTAGAAAAAACAGGTCGCACCTAACGAACCTCTTATGCTACCTAGACGAAGTCCCTGAGAGATTAGATGAAGGCGGAAGGGTACATATATGTTACCTAAACTTCAGTAAGGCGTTTGATTCCGTAAGTCAAAGACTGATTCTACACAAGCTGTTCTTTCGGAATCACAGGAAAGGTATATAATTAGATAACAGCATTCTTTACCAATAGGGTATTCCACCTTTGGGTACGAAAACAAACGTTACCAGTCCATTGTGGCATTATTGGCGTGCCACAAAGGTCTCTGTTTTCCTGCTTCTATTTCTGTTCATAAATGATCTAGCAGAAACCACCAGCTCATCCTGATTCATCTTTG
>UZAN01053418.1:3606-16558 GCA_900618425.1 Echinostoma caproni
TGTGCAAGCCACCGCGGGGTAAGTTTAGTTCCAATCGTCACAAACCGTTAGCCTCAATCATACCGCGACGTCTGACTCTATTTGAGAGACCAACATCCTTGAACACCAAGCCGGATTCTAGCCTGGTCGCGGATGTACTAATCAATTTTTGACATGTCAGATTCTCGGGCTGCGTCACCCCCACCGTCGACTAGGGTTCCTTGACCTCAAAAGAACCTTCGACTCAGTAGACCGCGAAGTTCTAAGGGGTCGTTTCTTCCAAAAGGCACGCCCCAGAAGTACGCTAACTGAAGTCACCGTACCCATATACTTCTGGTCGAGTGAGAGTCAATAGCAAACTACCCACGTTGGGATTCCACTTGTCATCGCGTCATGGCTCCAACATTTCCCCGGTAAACGAACCATCTCCATCCGCGTCGATGAATTCCTATCTCACTCATTCCCTGTGAATGCCATTGTTCCCCACGGTTCCATAATTTTGACTACCCTGTTTCTCCTGTTGATCAACAATAGTTTGTCCGAAACCTCTAATCCCATTCACTGTTTTACCGATGATGCCACTCTCCATCGTTCTCTTTCTTACCCCGCAAGCTACCACCATTATCGATGACAATCGCTATGTCATTGGTGCTTCTCTTGTCTCCGATTTTGGACTCATCTTCGCATGGGGTTCTACCAACCATGTGCGTGTCAGTGTTTCCGAGAATTATCCTTTCTCTGTCTCTCTTAAACAGATCCCATATTCTCCTCGATTAATTTTTGATTTACTCGTCCCTTTGTTCCACAAATTCTCCTCATCCTGGGTTTATCCATAAATTCTACTTTCTGTTGGTCTATTTTTATTGTTACACTTTTCTCTCCCACTGTGTGCAAATGCGGTTTTTCATTCCGTGCAAAGCGCTTCTTTATACCCAAGCACCTTCTCTTGTACAAAGCTCAAATCCATCCGATACTCGAATACTGCAGTCACGTATGGGTTGGAACTTCGTATTTCGCTTTTTCTCTCCTCGACCGTGTTCAACGTAAGGCCATCCGGCTGATTCAATCTGCAATTGCTTTCACATCGCGGAGCAGTTACTTCGTTATCTACTTGCTTCAGTTACTATTTTCGTTTCTGCTTTTCTGAACTCACTTCAGTGGTCCCCTTTTCTTGTCCATCTCATTCTCAGGCGGGTAGTTACCCTTATCAGGTTCCAGTCCCCAGATGTCGAATCTCTGTTTTCCAATATTCTTTCTTTCCTAGGAAATTGTGGAACACTCTTCCCATCCATTTTTCCAAGCTGTCAGCATCTTACTCTTTTCAACAATGGATTAATAAATTGTTTTTCACTGTAATGTGCCTCCACATAGCTTCCCCATACATTGTGTCATTGACTATGGGGTTTACTGCTTTTGCTGCAAATCACTTTGTATGTTATACAAAACAAATAAATAGATCGTTCGTCAAGGGTACTCTTTTTAGCCACTTGTTCACTTTCGTCGTAGACGCATTATGGCAGAGTGCAATATGTAGTCTCCAAAATATAGCCATTAGCTGTGCAGTTTGTGAAAATCTCTGCTATTTGGAGTACCCTAGTGGCATCGTCTGTCTATTCGAATGTAATAAGCACGCTCAAAATGTACTTGACAGACTGTAAAATTCAGTTACCACATTCAGTATATGCGTTGCACCTTTAAAGTTCAAAGTGATGCTACAAAATTGGGTGTCCTGTAGTCTCGCTTTGAAAGTAAATGGCCAGAAATTAGTAATGGTGGATTGCTTTTCCTATTTAGGTAGTTATGTGNACAGTAGCACAGAAAAGGAGATAATCGCCCGCATTTTCATGGCTTGAACAGCGTACGCAGGATGGAAACACGTTTGATTTAAATGAGACTTTTCACTGAAGTTTAAAGGTCATGTTTATTGTGCTGCCGTTTGTTCGTTGCTGTGAGACCTTGGATTTGCGAGTCGAAGATATCCATCCACTAGAAGTTTTCTATTATCGTTGTTTACGTAGTTTAGCCCACGTGGGTTGGAGCGAACGGGCTAGTAATCTGGAGATAACCTGTTTTGTGTTTGGTAGTTTATCGGGTATCGAATTAATGTTAGTGGGTTTCACTGTTTGGGGCATGCATTGCATTATCGTCATCGTACAGCGAGATACAGAGAAGTGAACTTCGTTGATCGCTGCGTGTGCCCAGCTGTCGTCTACTGCACCGCACTCTATTCGCTTTAGCGGCTTCTAGTTGGAGGAAACCATGCGTAGGTCAACAGACTGCGTGGAGGCGGGGCTTGAAGAAAGGACAAAGCTATTGTTTGTTTACTGAGGCTTGGAAAGGATAAGCCGGCTCCAGACATGATCGTGATCTTGAAGTTCTTCGGGAGTTTGGTACGAGAGACGTCCCCAGCGTCACTCGGCGTTTTTAATTTGGGTACGCATTTCTAGCCTTTGCACAACCAAGTGCGAACTGCAAGGCAGCAGAAAGTAATCCCTCGCTTCGTCTCCCGCCTTACAGGTTGGGGTCCAAAGACTGAAACTGTTTGGTTGTAGACACTGATGGATATAGCAGCTAACCGAAAGCAGTGGCGTTCTTATCAGGCCAGAATGCTTGAATATTATGTACTCTGTTTTTTCGAAAGAGATTCACTTTTTCCTTCCTTTCTAAGAATGGGCCCAATCCTTATCGACCCCACATATTCTAAGTTTTTATGCACTACGAGTAGTGGAGTGATCAGTGAAGTTAGCTTCACGATATTATGCTGAAAAAAACGAAACATCGTTCACTTGATCTATGACATGATCCCTGCTTTCAACAGGCCTTCGAAAGCCTCAATATATTGGATTGTGGCTGAGTACTCTTCCTTTGCGCCTAACCATATATCCCGATACGACCAAGTCCTATTCTCTGTTTTCATATGGCGGCGTTTTCCCATCAAGTTGATGGGACAGAAAGTTAATGTCTGGCAGTTCCCTGAGATGTATTGGAAAAAACGGATTCCAAATCAACCAAAACAGGCTTAAAAATCACACATGCACCTTCACATTTCTGATATTAGTCACCGATTTCGTTAGGCATCGAGGTGTGTTGGCTATCTATTACGTTTGATCCCGCCTTCGGAGAGCATGGTCCAATGAACACAACACCGGTCCCTAATAAATTGTTTTTCACCGGTGCGGTACCTCACGGGTCAGGCTAATCGAAGCCCCCGGTTGTGAATTTCCCAAGAAAATCCATCCGCTTTGACATGGGCATTCTGACAGTGTCAGGCGAATAGCCACCCCGTCCTCCGGCGTCGTTCCTAATTGCCTGTGACCTTTCATCAATTGGATGAATGCAAAGCCATTCGCGGTTTATCATCTGAGTTGCCATCCTATCCGCGTACGGCGCTACTGGTAGCAGACTTCGTCACCTGCCATCGAGCCAAGCGAACATTTTGAATGCAGTTTAGCCATGGCACAAAATACGATCGTCATAGACCGTATGTTCGGTTTCTCTATCCCGGTCATCCTGCAACCAAGCCTTACATCATAGTTGAATGATATCTCATTGCATAAATAAGGCCAATCGTTACAAACCTTGATTGTACTAGCTGATCGGACGGGGTCTTTATACCTCGTCGGCGGTGTGACTTTTCTCCATGGATGACACAATATACAGTTAGGCAATCCCCTCGAACTTATATGCAATGAAGTAATCGCTTTAGACTCGGTGTGAAATACTTTATGACACCCAAACTGAAACTGGTGTTTCGTTCTAACGAAAACAATTTCACTCAGGAAGTTTATATGTTATCGTTTAATTCTAATTTACTTTTACCTAATTTGCGGCGGCTGACCCCTGGGAGAGGATAAGTCGGCTTCATGGAGATATCCGTGAAATTGCTTGGGAGTTAGGTACAGGAAACGTCCCCAGCTTCTCCCGGTTTTGGGTCGAGGTGGCATCTCTAGCTGTTGTGCATCCAAGTGCTAACTGCATGGTTGCCGGAGGCCCTTTGCGGGGAGCTCATACGCCATTGACAATTTCTAGCTGAACAGGGGTCCATATATCTCTGATGAGTACAGAGTTATTGCATTGACCTTTGAGTCGTGAAAATGACTTCATCCGTTTGTATGTCAGACACCGACTCACCAGGAGTTGAGCTCCTGGTTTAGTCCACCTGTCAAGCGGTTTGCTGGGGTGTGATCGAAGCAGTTTCTTGAAGTTACAGATGAGAGCTGAGCACCTGATGGAGACAAAAGAACGGAGGATGCCCCAAGGGGGCCGACAGATCTCCGAGTCAAAGGTGTTACTCTTACCGGGTACCCCATACACCCCCTTGATATAATAAAGTTCGAAACACCACCATTGTAACATGATTTCATTGCATCAAGACCGTGAATGTAAAAAAATTTAGTTTTTCACCCTAACATGTACCAGAATATAGCTTTATTCAGTCCCTTATGGCATCCTAGATTGTTCCGCTTTTTAATCAGATCAAATGACCGACTGACTGTTCTTCCTCTACGTGTACTTTCACAACAACCACCAATGTCCTGCGTGATTTCTTTATTCCACAGCATTCCCTTCCAGTTTATGCCAAAAAGTCTGAGCTCACGAACGCTTCCAGTGAATTTCCGACGGAAGAATTAGACCAGTTCTGGTCCGTGAAGGACATGTACACGTTTGAAAATGTTGGATTTACTCACAATGTGGGCGCCGTCCGATATCTGACTTGTGCGGATTGTGAGCTTGGGCCCATCGGTTTCCAGGATACTTCAAGTGACACTCCGCTTTTCTATGTGGCTTTGGCAAGAACCAAACTCAAAACGTCCGACACTCCGAACAGGAAAGAATAATCAATCCAATTCCTTATTGACAGTTTACCTATTGATCAAACAAAGCTTGACGCTGATCGTATACATTATTTTGGTAAATTTACAACGATCGGTTTTCATCTCGCAGATGAGTGTGTATGACCTAAAATTCCCGCTTTTCAATTTCTGTCCACGAGTGTACCAAGCACAATATTCTTCCGCCAATCTGTACTCTCAGTTGCAACCACCATTTCCAGGTGGCGGGTGATGGACAATTTCGGCTGATCTCGAAGCTACGGTCATTTGCCCGCCAACTGTTCTGGTCAGATTTCAAACAATCATGTTGTACATTACCGATATTGTGCGCGTATATACACAGTAGCACATACCACTTAGAAATCCAAAATATCCCTGGGACACCCTTCTGTTCTTTGGTTCACAACGAGTATTCACAGGAATTTGAGACTCTTGGTAAATGGAAGTATCCAACCTCCTATACTGTAGAGGTTNTGGTGTTGTGTCGGTTCCTTAGCTGACAGTTTCACCACACCAGCTTTCTCTTGCCTCTCACTTTTCCCTAAGTTTCCGCTGAACGTGATCATTAAACCAAGGGCAAGAAGCAACTTCAAAAAACACGGGCACCTCTAGCAGTAGGACAGGTTCAATTTTCAAACAATCCTATCTAACTGAGGGCTATCAGGACATGGCTGCATAACCGTGGGGTGCTTATCAGAATCAGTAAGGCTTAGGTATCTAGTAGAAACTTACCCTTTGATCATACGTAGTTATTACAAGAGGTAGGCCAGTTATTCTTATCATTCCAAGGGCGGTGGTGGCCAAGTGGTTAGGTCACCAACTTGTGACCTGTCAGTCCCGGGTTCGAACCGATCTACCACCGCCCATCTTCCCAGGCAGCCTTTGTATGGCCGCGGCCCTCCTTCCTAAATGTTCGCTATACATTTGTATATTCAATAAACAAAGACATTTTTTTTAATAACCAGCCTTTCTTCTCAATCGGTCAGAATCAAGTATATCGTCGAGGTTTGGCACATATCTCCATTATTTGGCGGTAGTGTTCCTTCAGGCGGAACTTCTTATTAGATGCAACAAATTCAACACTCTCAGAGACACGTTTTGCTTTTACTATTATCGTGCTCTTGCTGAGCTCGAATACACCGTATCGGTACAATTACCCCCAATGAGCTCTGTATCACACGATTGCTCTGCTCTGATGAGATCTAGTTCTAGATTTCTGCTACTGTTGCCAAAATAGTAGCCGAAGCTAGCAGTAACCCACTTCCAACATTTCAGATGTTTCAGAATATAAATTTTGTACAATCTCAAACATTGTTTCTATTCCATCTGAATCGGATATCGGAAGAGAACGTTCGCGGAAAGTTCTGAGAAATATCAGTAACCTCCAAGCCACTAAAGTGTGGTTATGCATATTCCAGTACTGAGAATATGCAATAGAAGCAAATAATCAGAAGATTTGATGCAGTACTGTGGCTTGTACCGAGCACGACCTGTTCCTATAGCTTCATACCATTTATCTCAACAATTTGATTATTGACAATTTTAGAGAGGTCGCTATGTAATATGGCGTCTTTTTTATCTGGGAAGTCGGCGCGCATCAAAAGCAATTCGTCATATACACTCACGGGGAGTAGGTGATCACTCCTGTTGGTTTGATGGAATGAAATTATTCGTGGTTACCTCTGATTCGACCGGGTTACACATTAAGATCAAAGGCTAGGGACACAGTATGGATCTGTTGGTTTCGAACTGTTATTTAATTCTTCTTTATTGGTGTACCAAGTGGGTAACCGAAAGGAATCAAACAAAACTGTGTAAAGACGCACGTTCGTTGAGCAAATATTTCAGAACAGTTAGTTGACCGAGGGAATAGCGTCGCTTCAAACTGGGTCTTCTAGCATCAAAGTGCATAGACAAGTATAGATTGAGATAAAGATAGGAAGCAAGCCAACAGCCTCTATGCTGTGCAATTTCTACACTGACACAACCGAGAATAGGGCGGTGGTAACGTTACCAAATTATCACCTCGGGGATGTGTTCGAATCCCACCACTACCGACTGACTCTCCTCATTGTGTTGAATGGCAGCCCTTTGGTTGGCCGCTTCTCCTTCCTGAGAACTGTATATTTATATATTCAATAAAAGTAAAATAAAAAGAAGAATAGTGAGGTCTGAGGAACTGTAATTTGGAGAGGCTCCGATTTAGGCAATGCAGTTGTGATCTAATTATCATTCTCATTACACTGAAATTATTTTTCAGTACCAAAAATTATAATTTGTGATAAAACGGGTAAATCCTACCATAAAAAAAACAGTATTATGCGGAACATCCACTATTGTGCACTCGATTAAAACGTGTGTTAGAGAGCTATCTGAGTTAGCGGTTCTGAAGACGATTGAGGATTACTGTTTATTATGACTCAAGTATTTGGAAGAACTCAATCTGGCCAGAGAGTCATCTCTCATTTTTATATCATCCATAGGGAAAGGAGGGCGCGAAAGTCTGATCAGACATTTGGGTACATTTGAGGTAAGTTCAGATGTGGACCATAAATTGTGATTCTACAACTGATTGTTTGGAATTTAAGTCTGAAAGATCCAAGGTAACTTGATATACGGCGTTGTCATCAGCATATTTCAATCTATGTGATTATTAGAAAAAGAAAAGAGAGCATACGACCTTGTAACACTTCGGAATTGTTGGTTCAAGGTTTTGAATTTGTCGTCTTCGACTTGAGTTATCATTCACGTTTGATAAATTGATTACATACAAAGAAAAGTAACTGTATTGAACAACCAAAAAACGATTGATGACCTGAAGACCGAATCAAAAGCTGATAAACAGTCAAGAAAGGTATTGAACAGCTTTTCAGATTTGTTTTAAGAAGGAGCAAATCAATGAGAGAATGAAACCGCTGCATAGAAGATAAGCTTGTCTGCTCTGTAACTATACATAAGTGGATCCTCAGGGACATTTATAAATAAATTTTGTACGGTCGGTGTGAAGGCTCTTAGCGTTTCTACACAGTATTTTGTTTGGATTGTTGCAAGACGAGAATGGTACTGACCTGTCTCCAGAAGCAGGGATTCATTTATAAAGAAAACCATTCCACCGATTGAGGGGACCAGCGTTGTGGTTGCGATTCCATTAGGCCTTGCAGCTGAAGCAACCCTTGAGGGTTAGCGGAACTCATACATATCCGCATCCAAATATTGCCCGTTCTGAAGATAGACACTTGAATTGGTGGTGGTACAGGCCGCCAAATTATCAACCGGGAGGACGTGTTCGAACCCGGCCACCAGCACCACCTGACTTTCCTCACTCTATATCGTACGACAACTCTTACACTAACCGCTTCCTGAAAATCGTATCATTGTATATTCAATAAAAGGGAGTAAAAATGAAAAGAGTCATCGGAGGGTGTGACGCTCTTCAAAAGTGAAATGAAAGCAGCGCAGAGAATATCGACGTCCATGTGACCGGTGTAACGTTTTTGCGTAGGATTGTTGGCGAGTTTTCAAATTCACTGAATAACGTGTCCGTTTATCGTTGTTATAATTCTGCACAATTTACTTTCCGCATCAATCTCTAAATGAATTGTTCTGTTCCCAAAAGAGAAAGCACTGCATTTGGATCGTGTTTTCGTGGTGTTTATTCTACTTTACGGTTTTACCACCGAGTTATGTATGGCGATCAATACACTTACCAAAGTCGTTCTACATTCCAATGTAGACCAGAGCTATTTGCTTGTCTTTGAAATGATCACCACCAAACTGACCAGCGCTCATTCGTTTTCAACGTGTGAGCGAGTTTAGCTTTTCTTTCGGTATGAAAATTTGGAGTGAAAACAACAGAGTTTTCTTACTGTATTCTACCTACTTGGTTCCTAAGTCGACATAGCATGACTTTCAACCAGCAAAGTGCCTCAGTGATATGCGTTGATTTATCTTCCTGACTGTTTCAGTTACTGACTATTTCTGATATTATTGCCGGACTAATTCATAAGATTTCCCGGATGCTAGACTCTGCGAACTAATTCTTTTGTGTTGCGATCATAGCGCATAGCCTGGTGAAGCTATTAGGAATGTGCCACAGACTTGTGTCGGGACAAACCATCGCCCGCTGGCCTATCGGGAATTATCGTATGCAGGCACAGGGGCCTAGTTAAACTGAGGTCCTGGGTGACTGTATCCAAAAAGACATTGATGACAGACTGGAAATGGGGAGATACTTTCGGTAGGATTGCTTTTTGGTCACTTTGAACCCGTCACGTACAGCAGCATGCATGTACCTCTGGTTCGGTGTACGGTAATTGGCCAGCTGAAAGTTAGCACCATATTATGATATACATTGGTTTGCAAACGATTCGTAGCCAATCGAGGTGACACGTTCAGTGCTTGTGTTATGGTTCCGTTATGTTGGTAGAAAAAACATCAAGCTTAGCGAACAGGTGAAAACGAATTTGGACAGCAATACTACGTCAACATTGACTTATGCCTGTTTCCGATTAGAAAAGGTAGCCACGAGCACTGTAGTCAACCCTTCCTTGTAAGCAGCTCAACTGAGAAGCAAATGAAATATCAAGATTGATTTTATCAAAGAAAGAGCCGGAAATAACATTGGGTTAATCTAAGGTAATCTGTTCACATTAATGATTGAAAATATGGGGAAGTATCACAGTATCTTATCGCAGTTCGAATATTGACGGTGCATCATCTGGTTTGTAAGTGAGTTGCAAACTCTGAAACCTGTGAATCAGTTAACTGTACGAGAGTGAACTCAAAGTTACTTTTCACAATCCAAATGGTAGTAGTAGCCAAGGATTTCTCCGCTCCATTTGTTGAATCCAATGTAGTAGAATCCCGCATAAGAAGCACCATCGACTTGTTTCACGCGAGGAAGCGCAAACTTTTCCTACTCAACACGTTCAATATGACAAAACGTAACCGGCTAACCTTCCAGCGCATGAAGACGGTACCAGAATTTTCCAGTAAAGAATAGTTAAAATTGTCACTGTGAAAGCTACCAAACGGTGTACCTTCTGCTATTTTCTCCTAAAGATGAGTTAATCACATACGAGAAAAAAAACCTACCCAATGAGCAATATCAGTCTCCACACTTGCACCCCATTTGCCTGTAACAAATGGAAACGTTCGGCTGATTATTTCACCCTCGAAGTATGTCGTTAGACTTCCGTAAGGAATGATGAGATTATCCATTTTGATGTAACCGTACAGTGTTTTGCGTGGATAATCCACAGACTTGAGTTAGGTGAAATAGAACAAACGAAACAGACAGCTCACTTGTATGGTGACTTCAACGTCGTATTCTTTGCTCTTGGATCTTTGAGTACCCTTGAATACAGCTCCATCGTGCAGGCATGATGTGATAGTCATGTAAGGTAATTGTTGTGGGCGAAGATCAACAGTGAATGATCCGAGCATTTTAAGTAAATCTTATGTGTATGCAGAACAGTGAAGCGACCAATGCATCCCACGGAGCTGAAATGAGAAAGGAAAAACACTTCAAATAACTTGCAATTATTAACTAAGTATTACAATTGAGTCCTGAAATTTGCGTGTTGTAACAGGAACAAGTCAATCAACCCTCGATGGGTACGAAGGTTAGAGCAGTCGCTCCTTGTCATGTCTGAATCTACAAAGACTCAATGAGAGTAACTCCTCTAGTTCTCCCAAAAACATCGCTGTGGAGTGTGAAAAGCAACTTTTAAATCAGGAGGGACAATGGAGGCTTCGTTAGGCCATAAAACTGGCGATAACAAACAAAGCTCTATTTCAACAGAAGGGCTGAGATCCGTGTCGTCCAGGAATCGTTGAGGTTTGAATTAGAATCTGGAATGCGACAGGGATGTCCAGTATCCCTAATGCTTTTTAAATATGCTCCTTCGGAATGATAGACCGATTTTTGGAAGGGCATCATCATTGGTGTAGAATTTTCTGACGTTCATATGATCGTAGATAAAAATGTGGCTGATTCCCAAGAAGGATTGGGTGTTTTTCATGGCTTAAGATACCTGATGTTATAGACCATTTATTCTACTAAAGGTGGTCTTAAGCTACTGCTCAAAGCAGGATTTTGACGGCGATGAATTTACATACAGCGGTTGGGTTAACGCCGGGAAAGCCAGAATACTCGTAACCATTACCGGTATTTTTATCAGGCACTTGCGTTTTTCGGCAAAATTTCGGGCTGTCAAATGTAGATCCGTTTTCCCTCTATGCCAGCGATGGAATGAAACAACTATACATACAGCCAATAGGTTGTGGGTTTAGAAATAACACCTCGATATAGTAAAAATGATATTTAGGTCTCTAAAGGTTGGCGAGTTCTTGGAAATAAAACCTTTTATGAAAGCTGCGTGGCAGAGACAGCTGAAATAGGCACATCATGTGAATTTTACGTTACAGTGGAATCCGTAATCTGGCCATACTTAAGTGTGCGTATTTGCGGTTGGAGTGACTACAGCATGCAGCATCCTCTTCGTTTGGCATCATCTAGGAACTAAACACCACAGGCATGCCAAAGGATAACAAATAAATAAAATAATAGTATGTATTGCAAAATATGTCACTGATCACTTCGCCTCAGCGAAGCACGCTTGTTCCTTACCGACTGTGAGCAACAGGCTCCACAAAATATTCCGTCCCAAGTGAAGCAGACGACGGATCACTTGTTTCTGCATCTCCGTTTTACGCGCTTTTTCCTCTCCGTTTGGCAGAAGTGAGGCGGTTGTAAGCAGACCGGACTGGAACGTATAAATATAAACATTCTAAGCTCCTGGGCAAGCATAATAATAAACTGCTAAAACGTATTATTCACTCCTTAAGAATTGTCTGCAACAAAACCATGCGATTGGTGCTGCCATATCGAGTATTTGCGCACACTCAAGATGCACGTTGAGTGCATCCAGCACGTGACTTAGAAACCTTTTTATAGAACGAAAGGATGATCATCCTCAATTACGAAAGAGCTTCGATGAAGCAAATAAAAATAACTGACTGATGTTCTACTGTATACACTTTGCATATACAGTATATATACATGCTTAATTACTAAACCAAGTGGCGTACAGGCGGTTGAAACGTCTGAAGTTCGAACTGTATCGTTATACCTCAGGTCGGGTTAGGGCCTACGACTAGCTTTCGCCGTCTCCAGTGGAGTTCGATAAGGCTATCCTATGTCGCCATTCCCTTTCAACTCTGCCATAGTTGATGTTCTACAGAATGCTTTGTCCGATCTAACGGACTGTTGAATCGAACTCCTCTTCCCGGGAACAGTTCTTAACTTAGAATATGCCGATGGCATCGCCTTGCTGAATGACAACACACAACCAGTCCAACATGCTTTGAGCCACTTGGTGATAGAGGTATGTGATTTGCGCCGTCCTTAATGCAGCGTTTGTTCAATACTGGTAAGAGCTCGTATCTGCCCTCAACCTCTGTGGTGATCAGCTAGAAGTAGCTGAGAACTTTAAGTACCTCGGGAGCTTGATCGCAGCTGGTGGTTGTGTTGAAAAGGAGATCACATCACGAATAGCGAAATCTAGAGCAGCTTTCGCCAACCTGAGACACCTGTGGCGCCATCATGACATCTGACTGTCCCTTAAGGGAAGAGTGTACATCGCCGCAGTTCATAGTGTTCTGCTTTACGGTTGCTAGACCTGGCCTGTCCGAGCGGAGGATGCTAATCGACCCTCTGTATTCGACCACCGATGCCTCCGAAGCATTGCTCATGTCTGGTGGGAACATCGGGTGGGCAATAACGAGGTCTGTCGTCGTGCGTTGGGTGTGGATAGTCGTTCCCTAACAGAATTAATCGTTCTACACCGCCTCCGATGGCTCGGTCACGTTTTGCGTAGGCCTGCTCATCAACTACCTTGCCGTGCTCTTACTGCACGTGCCGGGCAAGGCTGGAAAAAGCGACGCGGCGATCAGACCATGACATGGCGTAGAGGTATGAAGAAGCTAGCTTCAGATTTGGCTTCGGTTGGTGTAACCCGCCTTCCAGGTTGAGGTCCAAGGGGTGAGGAGCGAGATATGGCCTGGGATAGAAATCAGTGGCGCGAATGCTGTACGGTCTGCCTGTCGAAATCCCTTACCCCATAAAAACAACAACAAAA
>UZAN01053419.1:0-16558 GCA_900618425.1 Echinostoma caproni
TGATGTGATTATTATAGCTAAAACAGTTGTATATTATGGTGGAAGTCATATAATCAATTCTGTGGTTAGCCTAACGTTGCAACGGAATGGAGGAAGATGTGGAATTAATATGGGATAATTGGGTCAGAAAAAGTTCCACGGAAGAAAGGTAGGTAGATTCAGATTAACTAGACACATCGAACTGAAAAGGGGTGAATACCGGGTGAAATGTACTGATAATAGGCTGAGGGGGTTATAAAATATTTCAGTTTCTGCGATACACGCAGGACGGTAGATTTAAATTCCGTTATAAATAGACAGTTTATAATCATAACTATTGAGAACAACTAACGGGATTAATCTATTTTTCATAGATCCGGTGTTTTTTTGTCACAAAACTGTCAACCGATGTTTATACTACTTATTAGCACCTACTACTGTTTACCCTGCTATGTCGCAGTTCCTGAAATTTACTCACATTTTCGAATTCCCGAGGGGTGCGACATAGCAGGAGATTGACTGTACGTGTACACAAGTTCATAGTGGAAGTGAATCAACGGCAGGTTCATCATGGGTCGGTAGACCGGTGTGTATGGGTCTGATGGCTAAGAGCAAATCACTGTAATTAAAGCAGTCGTTTCCCGAAATAAACTTCTTAAAGAACATAACACTGCAACTGAGCTTGAGTTTATTCCGGAATCATTTCAATGCACATCAGCTGGTGCTTAGTGCAAAAAGCAAAATAGTTTATATATCACAGAAAGTGATAACCTAACACAGTACCAATCTACTCTTCCACGTACGTCATTGCCACCCCATTGTCAGCCTGATGTAGACCACCTTCTGCCGTAACAACACATTCTTTGATGTTTGGTTGCTATAACCTTCGTAAATGCTGACAACCGGTCATTCGGAGTTGTGTAAAACCCGAAACGAAACCACACGATCGGATTGGTGACCAGTCAGAAGCATATGGTGAGCAATTCACGACACAAGTGCTCCGTGTGACTGGTTGTTTGTGTGGCCCTCAGTTCTATCCCTTCGCGTGAGACACATACTGGCATGTGCTCAGCCACTGAGGCATGCAATAGAGCCTCTGTTTTGCTCACGTGGTTGACTCGACACCCACATCGAAATATATAGGTTACACGCGATTCCGCGGACAGAGGGAGTAGTATATTCACCAATGGTTTCCGATTGCTGTGAAGTAAATTACCGGATTGAAATCTACAGTCACCACCAACCGTCTTCGTATGAGTCAGTTCATATTATCACCTTAGGACAGCAGCTGAATTGGAACGTCGCAATTTGGCAGTACCAACTCCGAAATCTTAGGCTTACATTTTTCACTGAACCATTGTATGAATCTCACTGGGTCACCATTGAGCTTCAGAGCTTTCCTAAGCCGAAGTGCACAGCCGTCCGGCTCAGTCAAATAAGGTAGGAACAAGGCCTAATTTTTGCTGGATTGATGTAAAGCTACCGGCATGCATTTACTGATCGGTGTACATGGATTTTCGGTATACAGGCTTCCAAATAGTCCCGTCCGCCCTTCGACCGGAAATGGGAGTGTCGTTTTGCTCGGTTACAATAGTGATGTCCTTGTGAAGCAAATTCAATTCAGCTAACAACACGTCTTCCCACCGCTTCGGGTGATTATCAACTAATCACTGATGTTTCTCACGCACAGAACAATGATATTCAATGTTCAGCTGGCTTTGTTTTCCAAATTAACCCTGAATACATCAGCTATAACAGGACCCAACGGGTCAGCCTAACCCCGATTTTCCGTAAGTTTGACTGCTCGACCAAAGCCACCATATTGATCTTTCTCTCGGATGAAATCTAGTTATTTAGTGAGAATTGTGGTAACCGAGCAAACGTATCATGCAATAAACGTAAGGGATTGCCCACTAAAAGGATAGTTAAATAGGTCATGACTTTTCCTTGATTAAGAGAGAGAGGGTATTGCAGCTTGCACACTTTCAACAAACCGTTTCATTGTTCGTGCAAGCATTATAAGCCGGCAGAGTATTATATTTACTGATGCAGTTTCGAAAGGTCGGTCACGAAGGCCACCAGAATAACGTAAGGATGAGTTAGCAGATACATAAGATCGCTCTCGATAATTGCTTAGGGTGACCTGTGCCGATTTCAGAAGCCATACATTTGAAATTAAATGACTGGAAATGATTGTTCGATACCGGCCTTAAAACCGATCTGTGACTAATTCTAGAGGCGTGTACGCGTTTGATTGTACCGGACGTTTCGTCCCTTACCCAAGGGATTCGTGTAGGGATCAGCCCGATATCCGTTTTATCAGCCCGGTACCCAATCACTTATCAAGTTTACCTAGCTAGCCATCGATGCACCTATTTTTAAAGGCAAGTTTAATTTGACTTGGGGTACTTGACAAAGGATTAATAGTTACAAGACTACTGAATGATGGAAGCGAGTAATGAAAGTGTGGGAACCAAACGTCACTACAATTCATCTGGGTAGAGCTCAACTAGTTTATTACCCTTTAACCGCATTGACGCTGATAAATCTGATGAATTTGAACTGACAATGATGCACAACAAAGTTAAAACAGAGGATCAGGGACTCCCAGCTTTTCAGCTCATGTTTACTTCAGTCTACATAAGAGTTGTTCGATTTTATATTAGTTGAACTTTCCACTGGCTTACGTGTAAACAAAGTACATCTTATTCATTTCGCTCTGGATCTGATTATTAAGTTCAGATGAGAATCAATAGGTCAATCTCGTTTTACCTTGATAATTGGTATGATTTAAATCAGGTCCGAAAGAGTTCCAAGTGTTTCTTAAATTGTTTTGAAACTCATGCAGGTTTTATTCTGCATAATGATGCAATTTGATTACCTGATGTGAGAAACCGAGATTAGAAATAATACATCCGCACAATGCATATACGCTGTTCACCAGGAGGTCATAAATTTACGCCTGACTCTCGTTGAAATGCAAGCGCTGCACAATGATTTGATTGCTTAACATTGAAAATGAAAGTCTCTTGATCATTTGAGTACCTTTTCTTGTCGCGCAGTCTTGAACTGAGGGTTCAGTGTCCTGACCTCAACTACAGATGACTGCTACGGTGAACAGTAAGAATAGAACAAAAACGAATCACGTTGATTCAATTCGAAAATGCACATTATAATTTCCTTTTGCTTTGTTTCAATAATCTCCTGGTTTCCAAATATAAAACCAACTTTTATTCAGTACAGCAGTCAAAGCAAATAGTATCATTGTGCTGATTTACTGTGAACCAAGAAAAATAACAATCCATTTAGGACCGGAAAAGCGGTAAGTCCGAGTGTGAATAGGAGCAGATCATAAACTCTCCGTGGTTTTCAATTTTGTCTGAACTACATTGTGAGCAAAACTATCATCTCATGAGCGGTATAGAGCATTCAGACTGCTGTAGGTTCACAGGCAAGAGATTTACTAAACTTGGGCCACGCTTTGGAAATGAAGGAATGTGGAATGTACTGCATGAACAAAGCCAAAATGGCATGTGGCAAATAGCCGCAGGTTTCGTCCTCTATGCCAAGCATGGTGAGTGAACTGTGCACAAATTTGTCGGGAGATGGTGCCCAAATGGTGCCTGCTTTGCTTGTGAACGTAGACCGTCGACTTAGAGTCAACGGACCGGGGCAGACCGCTTGAATAGTGATGGATGGTAGACGTAACTCGTTGCGCAAACTTCTAGAGAAAGCAGGGGCAAAGCACTTGGAGGCTGCATACAACGAATATTTCGGGCAAGAAATTGTGGCCAAGGCAGAGCTAACGTTGATTATAGAAGCCTTAAAAGGTACTTGGTGGATCATTTTCGGCAGACAAATTCGTGTGATTGCAGCCATAGACTGAACATTGCAAAGAATCATTCGTTCCACAAAATCGAGACTCTCCATTGAGCCTTTTGACATCATTGGCTGTTCAGTCGGGTCACAACGGAACTCGGCTGCATTAACCAAACAACCGATGGACGGCAGGCTACTGATTCTTCTGTTGATTTCCTCATAATCCTTTGACTGAAGTGGGAAGGAATGGAACAAACATACCAAGAAGGTATAGTAAGATAGAAGTTCAAACCATATAGAAGTAATAAAGTACTATTGTATTCAGTACGTTTCGGAGTGCCATAATCAACGAAATGGCTCGAGATTGATGAACACGTACCACCCAACTGTACGCAAGTGCATCTCGCCTCAGCCTTTGTGTTCCTTAAGGCGAATAATTGGGAATGAAATTAGAAGCGCACAACGAGTAAAGTCTGCACAAAGAAACAATAGCTTTACAATATGAAACATGCATGACAACACGATGGATCATATACAGGAGAATAAATAGCTTCATTACCTTGATTTTGCAACAATTTAATCATTTTCCCTCGAAAGAATACATATTTTCCACTTTTCTGTAACAGAAGCCCAAACCATGTATGCATCTTTTGATTTTATGCTTATCCTTACTAGTGTTATCACTAAAATAACTATCAGAAACATTTTGCAACTCACAGGTTTAAAATGTTCAGGTAGAGGGAAAACGACATCAAACATCTGGTTTTGGTCACGGAGTAAAGCTATCAGTTCGACGAATCAGTTGCCAAGGCCCCGGAAAGAATAAACTAACCGGAAGGAAAAAACGGTTTCAGTTTCAGCCTGAACAACCATTAATCATTTACCTTCGTGTGGCATAGTCTGTTAGCGATCAAGGACAGAAGAAGAAAGACGCTGTTTGATTGATTGTTACAAGCTAATAACCACAAAAACAACGGATAAAAATGAATCAAACATGCTTTCCAAGATAGATCATGAAGGAGTACAGAAGGGCACAACGTCACATGATAAAATGAGGTTCGTGGCCCTAGATTCTCAATATCACAAATGAAGTAAGAACGCCCAATACGATCCGAAAGAATCTCATATAATTAAGTTGATGTATAGATCGAACTGATGCGGTAAACATCGAGTAGAGAAATCTAGCATAGAACCGCGTGTGGAACATATGAAATGTGTTTGTCACTGGGCACTCATTCTATGTAGTGTTATAGGCAGCAATGCGATGAAAACGTTTTAAAAAATAAATAAATCCACTTCGAACGATGCTTCACCGTGCCTCAAAGACTGTAATTAAAACAATGCACCTCATCCACGCTGAAACCGAGGCAAATGAGAACAGAACAAGCACGAACATGTCAAACTGATTCCAAGCTATGCTTTCATGATTTCTTTTGTTTTACCATGCTTACCGACTCCAAAATAAAAGCTCCAATTATTCCAAGCAATCACGCTTCATAAATGAACAGGCAAAACAGTGCGCAAAGTGAATTTGAATAAACTGCGTTCCGGTTTTTCATTGACAATTAAAATAAATCTTATTCACTTATGCTTGCAATCCATCTTCCTCGTGTCTGGGAAAGCGTCACACGGGATGCTCCCAGCGGATTTATTCTGACAACGCTCTCATCGATTAATTATACACCACTTGAATATAGATAAAGACAAGAAAGAGTTAGTTTCGAAATTAACTTTACATAAGTTCGTAAAATCATTAACCATGCACTTTTGTGCTGTGGTTTTGGTTGCTGTCTTTTGGCTGCCCGTTTGGGTGAAGCCGTAGAAGATATATACGATGAATGTTTTGAAGAACGTAAGTTTAAGAATTGAAAGCAGTATGGAGCGAATTCCGGTGGACCAACCACCATTAACGACACAACCATATCTCTCACTGTGCAGACGATATTGTACTGCTAGGTGAAGATCTGGGTAGGCTGCAAGATTTTCTGGATAGTTTGGATGCTAATGTAACCATCTTCGGTTTGCGTTTTGCACCTTCAAAGTGTAAAATGTTGATACAAGATTGGATTGGTTCATCTCTCAGTCTCACTGGGGTAGTGATAGAGAAATTGGAGAAATTTTGTAATTTTGGCAGCTATATCTCACTCGGTGGACGCATCACGGATGAAGTGTCGGTACGCCTACAGAAGGCGCGATGGGCATTTGCCAACTTGAGACATCTGTGGCGCTGTTGCAACATCCGGCTATCCGTGAAGGATGGAGTGCAGTACTGGTCGATTGTGATGCACTGAAATATTTTCTCTATGATCAAATGAAGTTTCATTATATTTGTTACTTGGTTTAATGCTTTATGTATGGACAATAATTTATATCGTGTCTGCTGGGGTCTAGGTAGTTTCTAGGTTGCATAAATGTCAATTAAACGTGCGTGACCTTGGTTGCTAAGATTAAATGATCTGAACATGAAAAACGCAAACTTTATCAAGTATGGAAACGCTGTGGCAGTTCGGTCAGTTCTGTTATACGGCACGGGAACTTTACCATTAAGAAAACGGGATAAACACAGACTAAGTGTTTGAACACCACTGCCTAAGAAGCACTGCACGAATCTGGTGGGGAAACGGGACGAGCAATGCTGAAGTTAGATGCATAGTTCTGGATAACCGCAGTCGCCCCCTGGAGCAAGTAGTCAACCTACTTAGATTACCTTTGTTGGGGTGTGTTACGCATGTCACCAAATAGATTGCCACTGCGAGCGATGCTTGCTGAGACAGGCAGTGGGTGGAATAAAACGAAGGGCGATCAGATTAAGATATGGTAAGAGGGTATGAAAACCCTAACCAGGAGACTGGTCCACATGGGTCCCACTAGGCTCCCTGGATGGGGACCTCGGGATNTAGAGACACTGGGTGCTATTGCTGCGTGTCGTAAACAATGGCGTCCGTGCATCTTAATTTCCTTGCAACTTTAGTCTCCATTTTCTCTTCGACTCTACTGTGATCTTTCCTGTTTTTATTCAACTGTTCATCCAAATGGACAGGCAAAAGATAGCAACCAAAACCAGTGCAGAAAAGTGCATGGTTAATGGTTGTACAAACTGAAACAGGTAGTTCTTATGCTAATATGAACACTTAAGTTTTCATTTTTAGTTGTTGTAGTTTTCCTGTTGGTGAAAATACACACGAGGGCACTCGAACACAACGAACAACAATACGCATGGAAAATTAGGGGATAGCCTTTTTTTCTCTTTGCAGATCAAACCTGGTAAAATACAAGACCAAATTTATCAAAACTCACCCTACTTGAAACGTCAGAATCAGCCAAAGAATTAAAATTCATTAATCTACTCATTGCTTGGGTACTAGTCACCAACTTAGTGGTTAAGCGGGTTTGAACTACGAAGTAACCTTTTTTCAACGATCCTACCGGAACGTCTGAGGTCATCTGCACTTATTATTCACATAGTGACGTTTATACCAATTACTAAACTAATCTTTCGAAAAAAGAATGGTTGAAAGGATTGTTGTTGATGGCAGAAAAACACTTCAAAAAATTGATGATATCATAATACGACAGGTGTTTCACCTGTTTCCCTGTTTTCAGACTAGAACACTATTTTGCTCTGTGAACCTATTACTGTGCATCTCAGTTCCCGGTTTATTCAACTTTGCCAACTGAAACTGTTTTCATGTATGAAGACAAACAATCATCATCGTCATACTTCGGCAGGTGGAAATAACATGCCTACAAATATGGACAGTGAACCCAAGCCAAGAGGCTTACAAGATCAAGATCATGATCAAATCTGAAACTAACAGCCTAAATAAGTTGCACACAAACACCATCCTGAGGGTTTTCATTTGTGGCAGTACTAATCATCGCACGAAGCAAGCTGTCAGTATTGAAAAATTCAAATCTGAGTTCAACCAAATTTCACAGTGGACTGCTCTAACAGTCTTCAATAACCCTACGCCATCACCAACTATCTAACTCACCATGTTCCCAACAGCTGCAGGAAGTTAGGATAGATAGAGCTTCCGGTCTGAATGAGCTACCCACCCACAGTACTCAAGGTATGTGCGAACGTCCTTTCAGTTTCACGATCTAACATTTCCAATGACTGTCTAGTAAGTGGGAAAAATCCTGACATTCGAAAACTGGCCAAGATAACTCCCTTCTCATAAAAGGAACCTCGAAAGTACCGTCCCATTACCCGCACATCAGTCATGCTCAGATTGAGTCATGCCGCCGTGAGTTATCACAAGTCGTATGACTAACACCAATTTGCTTACTGCTCTGCGCGCTCCACATTTGACGGCGTTACTTATCTTGGTCATTCAATAATGCCATCTCTGGACAAAAAGTATAAGGTGATAAGACTGTCGTTCTTTTAGATTACGAAAACGCGCCCGGCAGCCTTGGTCAATCAAACTTGTTCAGTCTGATTGCCGAAATCGGTGTTAACTCGAATGCTTGCAAGTCTGTCGGGTATTATGTTATAGATTGAACACATTTCACCTGCATCAATGACAAGAAATTTTCTACTCGGTCTGCTACTTCTGTTGCTCTACAAAGTTTATTTACCTCACATTTTTCTTTTCTCGTATGTCACTCAACCTCTCATTCGTTCAGTATCCACTGGCTGCAATAATGACGATATAACATGCTCACTCCTAAAGAGGCATCAGCAACTAAAAAAAATTGAATGACGTCACTAACTGAACCATATTCCGTTTCCTTATACCATATGGTAAATTGTAAGCGGCTCTTTCTTCCCGGTTGTTCGATAACCCACATTGATCACTCGCTAACAGGTTCCTCCGTTTCGGGTAATCATTAACGGATACAAATATCAAAGAAGGTTGAATATCTTGGTGTCACAAATATGACGCGACTTAAGGAGACGTTCTGGAAAGTTATAGGGCTATCCTATTTCTCACTCCAGTTAAGAGTAATTTTTTCCAACTTGGAGGTTAAATTTGTGAAAACATGCGAACTCAACAGTCGGTTCACTGGTCTGCAGTTCCTTTTCCCAGTCAGACATGATCACTAACACACGTATATGAATCCAGGTAGTGTTAAAGGAAACACTTTTAAACTTGATCATGGATAGACACCTAAATGCATATTACAATTTCATCTCAAAAATACTCTCGGGCACTTCCATATCCAAAGCTATTGTGTAAAACAGTTGAAAATTCGCCTACGTGGCTGCACCGAATTGACTTTCAAACAAGTGAAAAGGACCGACAGGTTTTCACCTGGGCTCTGGTTTTATCTAATGTGTGCGTTTCGTTCTTTTGTCTGAAGAAACACTTGAAATGATTTCCTAAGCCAATGGTTTCCATATGAAACATACCGTTGTCAAATCCGCTGCCACCAATTGCGTAAGAACTCCGTACGTCTGACCGATATGTGTGGCCAACTCTTCCAATGCATTTTTATCCTTGTCCAGCAATAGAACATGCAGTTTCTCTCCTGCCAGTTCGCATACATAAGCTCGACCCAATGGCCCACATGCTCCAGTCACAACGGCCCAATCACCGGACACTCGAATGCAGTTACGGGCTGACCAGTGTTTCACACCGTACGTGTAGTTCACCACAATCCGGATCAATGGGAATAAAATGTTCCAACATAGCCACGTCAAGGGCAGCAGAATGAGAATCACGAAGATCATCGCGGTCAACACTGTCAGTATCTATCACGTTCAGTTACAGAAACGCTCCATTTCTACTGAACGTCGTCTGGTCACGTGACATCCAATCAATATTCCCGTCTTACTAGTGCGGAATACTGGGCGTGTGCTAGACAGATGCGGTTCGAAAAAAACTACGCTATCTCACAGCGGATTGGAGACATGCAGGTAGTGCGCCAGACACTCATGTAGCAGCCGAAGTGATCGCACGCTTTCCATGTTGATGCGCTTATTGGTCAGTGTTTCAATGCAGTACGCAAAATGCTGATAAACGCACCCACTCTTTTCTATTTATCTATACCATTTCGAGATTAATTTGAGAACCTATCACTTTGACTTGCGAATCCGTCTTTTTAAATTAAGAAACCATCACTTTGGACGGAGAAAATGTCAAATCGAGATGTGAAAGGAAGGAACGCTGCGGTTAGATCCGCTTCTGTTCAGCGCACCTCATTGGACAAGTGGTCACACGAGTTTTTTACCCGCGAATTGACCATCTGTCTTCCAAAGCTCTTCCTGTGTTAAAATGAAGCAGACCCCGGTCGTGCATCTTGTCGATTTCGCTGACGGATGTTGATTCGGTGGTGAAGCCGTGAGATTTGCGTGAGACAGCTAAGCTGGACTGCTAAATGAGCAAACTACCACAGTAAGGCATGCATGGTCCAGTAATTCTACATACACACACACACACACACACAAATCTATCGTCGCAACAACTCTAACATTCCCAATTTAAGATGTCCGAATATCAATTTAAGATGTCATGTTGCTATGTAGATAGTACTATAGTGCGATTGCTCCGTCGTGTCACATTGTCTCGTACTTTTTGTGATGCTTTTGTTGTCACGTTCAGTCCATCCGTCTGGTGATGGCAAGCCTGCTGTACAGCCGNTCACTGGGCCTGCCAACGTCTCGCGGCTGTAAACAAGGTGTCTTCTCGCTCGGGTTAGCCAAGCAAGCACCCTTGTTGCGGCTGAACCACCCGACCGATCGATAACTTAATCCGATCAGTCGTGTGATTTTCGGGCCGGCATAGGAGGAGGATAAGTTCGGAATCCGATGCTGCTTGAGTGTTGGTAGAGAATCACCACAAGAGAATCAGTTCTGAAACGATGCACCATGTGGGAAATTCGGAAAAAAATACGTTCAAGCGATGATGAAACTGGACCAACGTTTGACTCGTCCAAGATACATTAATTATTTTTCCACGCGGGTTCGGTAAACGGATAATCATAATAAAACTAAACTTGTCTTAAGCACGGACTACAATATCCACTAATACAGTCCAACGCGAAAATCTTCTTGCAATTTTACCAACTGGCTTGTTCGTGTTGAACGATTTTGCTAACTGTGTTAAAGATGGAAGGAGGGAAAAATATTACGGACAAACGCATATTTATTTTACAAAAGTTGTTCACCGTGTGACCAAATACATTGAAGATAGTATTCTCCTACTTTCAGAATAGTAGCAGTTGGAATACTTTCGTACTGCGCGACGATGAGAAGTTTATTCGATTCGGAATTTAACTGCACATGGATTGGCCGAGGAGGCCCAAAGGGATGGTCTAGAATATTTGTCGCCCTTGGATTTCTTTCTGTGGATTTATTCCAACTGCTACTATTCTGAAGGTGGGAGAAAACTATCGTATAGTGAACAACTTTTGTAAAATAAATATGCATTTATTCATATGTTTACCTCCCCCACACGAGTCTTTAGCAGGCCCAGTGAACTGCAGGCTTGTCATCACCAGACGGATGAAATGAACGTGACAACAAAAGCATCACAAAAAGTACAAGACAATGTGACATGACGGAGCCATCGCACTTTCGTACTTTCTACGTAGCAACATGACATCTTAAATTGATATTCGGATATCTTAAATCGAAAAAGATTGATAGATTGATCTTGTATAGCCCCGTTAGTGCACCGCTCGGAGTACACCGAAAGCACAAAACTTGTCCTTGGTCGTAGTTATTGTGGTGAGCTTTGATTATTTAGCTATCGTCATGTCCTTACAACTACGACCGTTTGTACTTAAGCTATAGTGCTCACGAAACAATGCGTCATCCTTCATACTTATCGAGTCGGGTCCAGCTTAGGTCTCTCACGCATGGGTTGAAGGGTTTCGCGGTGTGTAGTAGTTACGATAGTTCTAGACCGCACCGATCACGAAATACGAATCACATATCAGAAATCGCGGACGCCAAGTAAGCACTGGTACTAGCACGACAGTATCCCACGTAACCGAGACGTGAGGAAAAGGCTAGAGAAATAGCAGTTCGTTTATTAAAATAAATCAAAGGGTTTAAATAACATAACATGTATAAAACAAGTTCACTGGTCACCCAAACCTCTGCCCATCGAGTGCTGGTATTTATGGCGTTGTACAGCTTCTGTCTGGGCCGTACGGCCTCTGATTAGTTGATACAGTCTGCCTATGGCTTGTAGTCCAGAAGCTGTGACACGTACGCTCTTTGCAGGCATCACCTGGGTATCTTGATTGATCACAGTTGTCCGAAAACTGTAACGTGTCGTCCCGTGGTATGCGTCATCTCGTAGGCTAAGATCACCACATGACCTCAATTATGTAGTGGTGAAATTCAACATGGCATATTGTAGTAATAGGAGTGGACACAAATCACTGATGAAACGAGGACTAGCAACGGCAATCGTTTCCTGGAATCTCCGATCACTCAGATACAGGAAGAAGGCCCCAGAAGCAGCGGTTGGTTTACTGAGAGAAATCAATGACAAAAATAATATGAACAAAGAAGCGTCATTGGCTGAACAGATCTTCGCCAATAATCTCTTTGTAATCCCGATATCACACAACTGATTGGTCGACACCATTGGCCTGTAAATATTTATCCGGAAACTACTGCTACGCGTCGTCCTGTGGTTGGCGCTGTCTCGGAGGCTGGGATCATCGCAACAACCTTGTGGTAACGCAATGTACCGTTGCATCACCAGCCAGGGGAAGAGATGATACAGTTTCAAAACGATCAATGAAAAGCCAGTGTCCTAGACCATCAAAATTCACCTTGTTTAAATCGGAATCATGTGTCGAGAAGAACATGAACTACCACTGGTCAATATTGCTTCAGCCAATGATATACTTTAATACATATTATTTAACCACCTTGATCCATTTAAATAGACTAACGGCTACTTCTGTGGTCTTTCTTCTGCGTCTCAGTGTCGGAAGTTTTCGGTAGACAATTACCAGTACGATTTCGTGTTTAGATTGTGTTATGCCTTGATGTCAAGACAATATAATCGATACGTACGCCTCTTTGCCTAGGCCCCAACAACTGGAGAACACGACAGTCAGAGTGTATTCTTGATCATGAAACAACAAGCAAATATATGTGGTCAGTTGGGCGTACGCGAGCAGACGTGGTGACGCGCCAATCGGATCGTGACCTTGACACTCAGGTTGATCGACCGGACGACAGATATTTGATTCGCCTTAGTCATCCAATCAGGAGTCGATCCGGGTTGGGTGTCACGAGCGCACTTGTAGTGTGACGCGCGTCGCTGCGTGGCAGGACGGATTTTGTGCGCTCCGTTCTAACAGATTGCATTTGTGATTCCGAGTTTTAAGTTTTGCATCTGTTTCGACTCCCACAGCTCTGTGACAACAAGCCCCGTGTTTTTCAGCCCAGAAACCAGCGAGATGCTGAACTTAGAGGTTGATGTGATCAAAGAAGGGCGTGCGGAAGTCACTTGTCAAATTATCTTGGGTCTGATTCTGAAACTGATTTTCTCTCTCACTGAATGAGCCAAAACTGTCCCGTATTAATACCAATTTAAGCAAGCGGATTCCGATCACTTATGTTGTGACCAGAATGCGAATCCTTTTGGTCTTGGATCGATGGCGGTGAACTAAGTAGACGGATCAAAACGCCTCGGCCACATTAACCACGTGGTTTGATCCTACTAGATGTGAGATAATCGAACTGTTCATTTTCATAATTACTCCACCATTCAAGCATGACAGGTGGTACTCACGGACTCGGACAGACAAACGTCTGCTCGTGCAATCAATATACTTTATGCCACAGGAAAAGGTAAACAAGTGCACACAGACGGAGACTATAAAAACAGACAATTTATATTCGAGTTCAAAGCACACGTGGCTCGAAAATGAAACCAATGCGAAGTTTCACTGCGAGGAATACTTTTTCCACAGCAGTTTATGTGTCACAATCTCGGCAGTTGTTAATGATATGTGACCCAGTTCCTTCTTAGCAGTAATGATCTTATTTGGCAATCAGTGACGTCTCAAAATGTTGTCTACAAATCACTCTGGGTATCTATTTTGAAGAAAAACGTCTCGAGAAACCTCAGTTCTGTCACAATGGAGTTGTCTGTACATTTTCTCCGCGCACTGGTAGCGAGACGCTGGATGAAGTTTATATTCCATTCTGAAGGCACATAGCTTGTGAAATGGATATACTGATGATTTCACAATGGCTTCCTGTGTTTATCGCGCGTTGTTTAGTTCTGTCTGATCTACGGCTTAGTCGAATGTCGAGAAATGCAATCTACTGATTCCCCTCGTTCTTTATCATAAACTTTACTTGGATGAACTGAGTTGAATACTTTCAAGAGTCCTTAGAAGTTCATGGTGTTGTGCGTTTAGTAACTCTTCTGTCAGTGGTTTACTGTAGTAATCGAATAAGGCGCAAGTTTTGAATCACGAATGCAACTGAAACACTGAATCGTACTGGCACTTGCACGCTGGAATCTCCTGTTACCGAAACGCAGGTAGCAGTTCGCAGAAACCAATGGGATTACATAACGTACACACGAAGCTTATTGGTTACACAGGTATCCACCAATCGCCTGCTGGGATTCTTGACGTCATACAGCTTCTGTACGGACCGCACGACTTTTGATTGGTCGGCACGATTCGCCTATGGTTCGTTGTTCGTAGGCTTTAACTCGTCGATCCGTGGCTGGAGTTATCTCGTAGGCTAGGATCACCACATTTACTCTCCAAAAGTGTATAGCAGGTGCTGAATAAAGTAGATTTCAGCTCTTCCATATCTAGTAATTAAGAATATCAGGAATTCGACCGTTTCACATCTAATGGAATCAAACCACGCGGGCATAATGTGGCTGAGGCGTTTCGATCCCTCTACTGAGGTCACAGCCGTCTATTCAAAGGGATTATGATCCGCATTCCGGTCACAGAGGAGGCGATCGGAATCCGCCTACATAATCCCCTCCTCTTAGAAAAGATTTTACTACAGTAAAGGTTGGCCCAGCTGAATGCACCTGATTCCACTCAATTTGCCTATAACAGTTCCAGGTCAAACATCAATGCGTTGGCATCCCTTATTCATTATGTTTCTTCTTCCTTGGACAGAAAATGTAAAGCTGTTCGGGTATTTTTCTTTGATTTTGGTGACGTCTTTAATTGTGCTGATAGTCCCAAACTTCTTCACACTCTCTCTGAGAAAGTATTCAGCGGAAGCTGACCTATCTGTTACGTAATTATTTCACCCATATAAGGGTCGTAACTCTTCACTTTTACCCTCCACTCAAGGAGTTCTTCAAGGTGCTATTCTCTCTCCCTTCTAGTTCACGACATATATTTCTTCAATGCCTGCTTTTGATGATTGTTTGCTCATTAAGTATGCCGATGATGTTTTGTATAGCATGAAGTTTTCGAATTCCTCTATGTACCCCAAACTTATGCAGAATACTTTACTGATCACCGACTGGACTTCACAATGCAACCTTAGAATGAATCCTTCCAAGTGTAATGATGTCTTATTGTCTTTGCTGAAGGATGACCAATAAACTGATGTGATGAACTCTTGTCATCATGTCATTCTCAATGGAGAACAAGTCAAATATCTTGGAGTCACCATTTCCTTCTTCTTGTATCTTTCCACACTGGCGCTATGCATCCCCAGCTTTTTTAAGGGTCTTTTAATCAAAGACTTCAAACTCATACGTATATATATCAAACACATATGTAGATACAGTGGAATATCTCGCGAGCGTGTTGTGCAGTTTATTATTTCACAGCACTTTAGGGCTTACCAGGAATTTTCTACCACAAGTTTTCAGCCAGTGGCAGCTGTGCTATCCAGTCAGAAAGAGCATCTTAATGTAGCCCCAAACGGTAAGAGACGTACACAGCACAATCGAAGCTTGATGTTCAGGGTACAGTTTACTGCCGAATTGCTGAATAAGGAACGAAAATTGCATGAGTTGAGTAAGTGATATCCTCAATGAATCAATTAGCCAAACCTTTGAGCGTCCGGTTTTCTTAAATTATCTCACAATCTGGTCACATTTTACCAATTCTCCCCAAGTACGCTTGTTGTACATGGTGTTGTCTTGGGGAGGCTTACCAGTCGTCAGTTTCCGTTAGGAAAGATAATTACGACCTTAGAAATAACTCGGCAGAAAAAAATGACGATGGCTAGTGCACAACCAGTACATCGGTTTGTGCAGGTCCACTTTGGCTGACTGTCAATACGCATACCAAGCCTAACACCATACAGGCACATAATGCATGTATATTTACTCGCCGGTTACAATTCCAGAGCGTTTGAAATAAAATTCGTCATTTATGAAGTATAGGAGTGACAGATCTTTATAGGAATCTGTGGATTAGCCACAGAGAGAGAAAACCAAACAGCAACAATTTTTCGGTTGGCGACGTTTTGACCCTCTTAGAAGGCCTTTTACAAGTCAGTTAACAAGCGAGCATTAGTCGAAAACTGTGGGAGAAACCGTATCAATTGGAGGTGATTTTGATTGGTCTAGGGGGAGGAAAAATTGAGTTTGTGTGCGTATGTGCATGTGTGTGTTGCAATAAAGGAAGCATGGACGTTGTGAATGAAACAAGAGGTCAAAGAGCTAAGGATGACGTCATAGAAGATGGGAGATTAGTCTGTGAGCAGTTTTGTGGTGTGGCGAGATTTGCTGTTGTGTGTTAGCATGCAAGGGTGTGTGTGAGCGGTATCAAATCAGTGAACTGATAATAGGAGCGACAAGCGGGGAGTACTGCGACCTCAACGACGGCACGAAGCCACAGA
>UZAN01053421.1:0-16555 GCA_900618425.1 Echinostoma caproni
TTTTCCAAAACTAGTTGGAGAAGCTTGAAGGGGAACTGGGAAGCACTTTCGTATTCCAGAGTCCTATACGTGATTATAACTAATCATATAGCGCGCGGAAAAGTACTTTCTTTAGCCAACTTATGTTTTGAAGTGGAATTACGTGATCCATCAACCGATTTTTAACACCGGGTGATCATCATGTGTCGCACGTCGTTTGGCAGGCGATTTCTTTACAAATTCTTGAGTTTGTCGGCGTTAAATCTTGTATGCTGGAAGTTTATTGGATGAAGGCCGGTCAAGGTTATCATAGTGAATCAGCCGATTGGACAAGTGGACTGACTTTTTATCCAATCTTTTTCGTCAGCTGGAGAAGTCCGTCCAGCAAATAATCACCAATTTTTACTCATGAGACATTCACGTTAAATGAATGCAGAATCCGGGTACATACTTTGAATGTATGCCGTTAATCTGTGAATTTACGCACATGCAAAGTGATTCGGATCATTTCGCAGCAGACGTACTGTGCAATTGTATCCCATGATCATGCTGCGGGTGACTGTTCGATGTGCATGCAATCATAATACGAACAGAAAACCGGAAAATTGGCTTTGAATAATCTAGGAGAAAACACCTTGATAGTCTTGGTAGTCTAAACAGTTGTATTCGTATCGATCGATCAAGTGGACACAGTCAATCGAACAATGCTCAGATTTCTCTATACTGGGATATCGATTATCTATCCAGTTGTAAGTTTCCGCCCTGGGAACTGAATACAGTTTCATGGTTACGGAGTAGCTAACTGGAGTAGCGTTGCCCGCGATTTGCGCGAATCGGCTGACATCGGAAAGTCGATTGAGAGTACCAGTTGGTAGTTGACAAATGTGCCAAGTCAAATCGAACCGGATGCGATGGAACAAAAATTTCCTGTTTCATTTTTGGTTACGCTCGTTTGTGATACGGACAACGCCAGATGCATATGCTACATTGCCGTTTTGGAATGGACGACTGTAACAACTCCATTTATGCGTGTGTGTGTGTGTGTGTGTGTGTGTACAGCCTATGTTCTTGTGGACAGGGGATGTTCACCTTTGTACGTCCGTACAATTCTCAGAGTACTACATCATGTTGTCTAACTTGGATCAAGTGAACGTATGCTGAGGTTAGATTCAGTGCTTTATTTTTGCGTTTCCATACCGTGGTTTGCGCCGTATCACTTGGTCGTGTTGATCCACAGTTCGCATGAGTGGGTGCGTGTCCGAAAGTTGGTCCATCCTGCTGAATCGACAACCGGGGCAGTAAGTGGATTGCCCGAATGGGCAATAGACGGCTAGACAGACAGAACGAAGTGATGCTTTGTTCTGTCTGTCTGTCTGTCTTACGTATCACACACCCACACCGACATCACTTCTGCGGCAATACATTGGGGGCACAGTTCGACCTATGTGTTGGACAAACAGCGCACACCATGTGTCGTGTCTCATCGCGTAGCGTCACCTCAACTAGCCCCGCCCCGTTGCACTCGCCCAGATGTTGGTCATAAAATAGACAGACAAGCTGATATGCATTCCACGTGTGTGTGTGTGTGTGTGTGTGTGTGTGCGTGCGTTAGGAGATGACACGTGAAAGCATTGCTCAAATACGGCTTTGACCGACCACTCCGCTCACGTGACCGTATGTGTGCACGTGAAAGGAAGAAAGAATGGGTGGGAACGGGGATAGGCACAGGGGAGAGACGAATTTGGAGACAGACCACTATGGTTGGTCATATGGGCCCCGAATTTCAGACATACTGTACCAGTTACCCACCAAATTTCGCTCACTTCCGTGTCTTTAGTGCGGTTGTGATTGTTCATCAGACGCGTTTGTTAAACAGGATAAAAAAGTNATTACTTGGGCAAGAAATGGCGACCAGTAGTGAATTGAATCTACCCGTGTGACGGATACCACATACGTGATTATATTCTATTTGTTAGAACACAATCTATGAAAATAGGAGGCTATAGTTCAGCCATGGATGTTTATAAAATCTGAATACGAAATAAAAAAGCTACTTCGACAGACTGACTGAAACGCCCAAGTTCACCTCTTCAAATCAAACAACCTTTTATTCCCAACCGGTCACTATTGAATGTACCATAAAAACAAGAATCTGTCGCCCAATTGTGCTGTTTTCGAACAATTTTCTCAGTTCCTTAGCAACCACGGTGTCCGTAGGGTTACCCAAATCGTTCTTAAAAGCAAAATAACATTTCTGCCTGTCGAGATTTATTGACATCATAACGATAGGTTTTCCAAGTTCCCCGCCCGCTCGCTCGCTCCCTCCCCACCCTCTAATTTATCGCAGATTCGACACAATTAGAGTAGCCGGATTGTCAAGCTTGTCTACATGCTCATGCTCATGTCTCATGCTCGGACACGAGTATCTTGATCGAAAGAAACTCCAAGAGTATGCAATTTTGGTTATTATTGGTTATTAAACTGTTCTAAATTTTCCAACCAACTTCTGCGTGAATGTAACCATTTTCGCTAGCATAGCAACACTTTAAAAGTAATCTGAGATTCGATAATCAACTGCGATCATTTTTTCCTGGACGGGTGGCTTAGCAAAGAAGCTGTGCTGTTCTCCGACATACAAAAACACAAATTAGATAATATTGATAACACGCGAGAAATACAACACGGGGTGTTTTGAAAGGAGATTGCAGTTGGGGAGTATATCTTTCTTGGTACACCTTAAAATCCACGGGTATGCTCCGCAGAAGCCCTCGGAGTGTGAATCAACAGAACAGAATATCTGCTGCTTTCCGTGAACGAACCACAACTCAGCGTGATAATCATTCACGGAACTTGTCCTTTGAATATATGAGCGTCACAAGAGGAAAACGTAAAACGTGAACCGTTACCATGGAGAACAATTTGTGATTCTTCGTCATCTGGTCTTTCCACCAACTTTGGTTGCAGTACTCGGAGTAGATACGATTCACAAATCAGGAATCACGAAGTAGGAATCCCGAACAGAACATGAATCAGGTTTCGGTCTGCCGAAGTCAACGAAGAAAAAGGCCACTGAGGTAGTTATGGTTGGTCCATCAGATGAAATCAATGAGAGTGAATAATATGTACGAAGAAATGTTAGCATCAAACAGACGTGAACCAATCGACTGCTTTTGTTCTGTTCGTCACAGAGCTTTCGATTGAACCCTATGGTTCCGGATTGGGCGGTCATGATGGCCTGTGATTCGTTGTCGTGATCGTAACACGTAGCTCCTCGGCTGATGCCACACCGGAGGGTTGTGTCACCATATTGGTCTCACGATTTTTAACATTTGTAAATGAAAACACCGAGACTTTCGTAAAAGTATTTAACTTAGAACGTTGTTCTGGTGCGTTAAACTAGCAGGCTGTCGTACGTACGTTGTCAAGACGGAACATCACGCACGCCTGAGTTGAGAACACCCTGATAGAATTGTACCTTACGTCCATATTTCAATTATTTGAAACTGGAATGGGTTTTTATTCTAGGATTACACTGTCAGAAAGGTGCGCTGTTCATTTTACACGATCTAATCAGAACCGGACCGATAAACGTGAATTACGTCGTACATATGTACCAAAGTGGTACGCGCGAGTAAATTGAACTTGGGCTGTTACAGCACCGCCACACCATCAGTTATTGTTATCAAGCCCAAATATCTTGGAGGTATGAAACACTGGATAGTTTACATCAGAAGAAGGAATNNCCTCAACGAACGTTAGTAACTTCTTTGAACCATATATAACATTATACAGAAAATTATATGTTCACTGTTGTATTGTATTTCAATAAGGATATTTGTAAGCATCTGTGCCTACATGTTAGGTAAAAAGCACTCATTACACCTTCGCGAAGGAATACACACGAAAAACAAAACTGTTTGCTAACAAAAAATAATTCATTCAACCTCAAAGTTGTATCTACAATTCAGTAGCCATTTTGTCTTTGTCCATAAAGATACCGGCCGAATATATGAAACGAAGGAACTTTTATAAATGTCAATTCTCGCAGTAACGAGTCGAAATCTCCATCCTGTTGAAGGATGAAGGGTGGTGGTGGCCCGGTGGTAACGTCACCAAATTATCACCTCGGAGGACGAGTGTTCGAATCCCACCACCACTGCCTGACTTTCCCCATATACGTGTTGTATGGCAGCCCTTCGATTGGCCGCTTCTCTCTTTCTGAAAATTATATCATTGTGTATTCAATGAGAAATGAAGTAAAACTGAAAAGAAAAGATAAGAACGACCGGTAGATAAGTCGGAATAAAAAGGATGTGTGTGTGTGTGTTCGTGTGTGTGTGTGTGTGTGTTCGTGTGTGTGTGTGTGTGTGTGTGTGTGTGTGATCACTGAAGATTTTGTGGACCAAACAAACAAACAGACAAAAATCCATTTAGAGTGTACTGATCCTGGCCTATATGAGGTAACACATACCCTGGAGCCGCACGTTCCAGTTTTCGGACAACTGGAATCAATCAAGCTTCACGGGTGACGTCAGCAATAGGCGAATAACAATTTGGATTTCTCTGCTAGTAATGGTAGACCGCTTGTTGTAGTGAGTAAGATGGCTGAACTCGGCAGCAATACGCTGGCAAATACCGCTCACAGACGAGGTCATGATCAATATCGCTTCCGAGGAGATACCAGTATCAGGATGCACTTGACGCAACAGCTTGCAGATGTAGATTGTAAAGCTCTCTTTCCCCCTCCTCCTCTCTATCTTGCCCATCTTGGGGATCTTCACTTTAGAAGCCTTCTTCGCAGTCATGCCCGATACGACTTTAGGAGCCATGACAGTAGAACAACGCACTTGCACGGCAAACGATCAGTTCGAGTGTTTCACTTTCAATGACACTGGCCACAGACACGAAACGACTGGCTAATGCATCCAAGTTAATTCTCTGCTCACTCGTCTCATCCCCGGTTGGGATCAGCCAGACCGCTGGAGACAACACCAGTAATCAAATTGTATGGTATGCAATCCAGAAGCCGTGACACGCAAACGCGCTTTGCTGACGTTACTCGTGAAGCTTGATTGATCACAGTTGTCCGAAAACTGTAACTTGTCACTCCAGGGTATGCGTCATCTCTCGTGGGCCAGGATCACCACATGGAGAGAGTTCATAGGAGGTGCGGCCGACGGTGGTTAAGTCACAACGAAAAGCAGTGAAATCTTCTTTGAGTAAACCGGGCGATAGATGGCCGGAGAGTAATAGAGAATAATAGATTGGGTACATTGATAAACAAAGGAAGAGATCACCGACAGTTTGGAATTGAATTGATTCACCCTGCAAACGTGAAAGGACAAATGTGGCAGTTTGCCGACAGTGTTCAGGAACTGGGTAGAACTTCTGCAGTTACTTACCTTGGTAATAAAAACAAGACAATTGAAGTTGTTCACTCATCAAACGGGTGAACCGTAGCTGCACGAGGATTCACTGGAGTATAGGTAGCTCGAAAAAGTGCAAATACCCACAAAAGCATTCGGATAAGTTGAAAATAGAGCTTCATTGGAGAGCAGAGTGCTAAATAGCAATGAAATCACTAAATGAAAAAAGGGAAATCAGATTGATCATTTTCCGTTTTGGAATAGCAAAGTAACATGCATGCATGCATGCATGCACACATACATACATACATACATACATACATACATACATACATACATACATACATACATACATACTGACAGACAGACAGACAGACAGACAGACAGACAGACAGACAGACAGACAGACAGACAGACGACACAGTCAAGAAACGGATTATTTGAACTTTTTCATCCTGACGAAGAACCGATGTCTTGCATTTCTATTTCGAGAAGTGTAAATGTTTTTTAAAGCAACCAGTCGAGGACTGGGATGTTTTAGTTTGCCGGATGTGGAACAAAGCAAACTGTACACCGCGTGAAATGGAAGGTTTTTGTTAAACTCAAAAACTCAACACGGTCACTGTTTCCCTCTCTCTCTCTCGCATTGAACTCTGTATGTGGTGTTAAGCGATCCAGTCTGCGTTTTCATCGAGCGATACATAATAAAGAATAAATCGAGCTCTATTGTGAATGGAAATGGTTTTGATCAGAACCAGCACCACTAATTTGTGATTTTGGTTTAATCCACCTGAATCAATCCCTTCTGGATGCTACAATCACCTTAGTCTTGAGCTGTACATCTATCACATGCTCGTTATCAAAATAAAAGGCTGTAAGGTTGCGCTGTTAGTGTTCCCAACTGCGTCTTTGAAGAAAAGAAGCCAAGCAGTTACTTACTATCCGTTTCAATAAGCATTTCACTGATTGTCTGGTGTACTGCTCAGTTCGAGTGTTCCGGAAATCGATACAGATTCCAGAAACACGGTGACTGATGAGGCTACATGTATTTGGATAATAAACAACTACTGGTTCCTTTCGAGACACAAACCTGGGTATTTGTGATGATCCTAGCTTACGGGATGACGTAAATAACGGGGCGCTATAGTACAGTCTCCCGACGACTGTAATGAGTCGAACTCTCCAGGTGACGCATGGGCGTCACAGTTTCTGGATACCGAACGAAAGGCCGATTGTACCGACCAATCAGAAGCCGTGCCGACGCCAAGAGTACAAGCACGCGATTGACAGATGCCTGAACAACCAATGAACTTCTTGTGTACATTTTATTTAACCCCCTTGATTTCTTCCAATAAACGAACTATTACTCCTGCGAATTTTTTCTTGCATCTCGTTTACGTGGGATACCTTTGTGCAAAAGCCAGTATGATTCAGTGCTTACGTGGCATCTGGGATTCGTAGTCCGTGATCTGTGTGTAAGTCAACCATTACAGTATTCGTTGTCTGGATCGATTTATCGATGCGTTCGGTTGGGGATCGTTTTTAAAATCTTGAAAGGTATGTACTCATTCTCATAGACTTTTTGTTCCGAATTGTGATTGAAGCTCATCGTTCCCACATAACTTTCTTCGTCATTTCTGGCCCAATCAAAACAACTCATATCTCCTAGAAATATAGTCACACGCCATTGTCAGAAAGAGCATAGAAATGGACAGCAATGAACCGAACTGAAAAACTTTTGTGCAAGTTTGAAAAAACAAATTGAGCCCAACTGACTGATTGTTCCACAGGGGAAAAGAAAACGGGCAAACACAATGACTCCACAAAATGCCAATAGTATTTTGTATTTTACAAAAAGTTTTTCATAATTTATTGCTATCCGGATTAACTGTGTTTCATTGTCTGTTACGCGTGTACACATAGCTTCGTGTGAGGTGGTAGTCCACGACTGAATGAAAACTAGGACAGCCTCATTCTTCCCGGTCGAGTGTTGTCTGTTTTGTCAGATTACATTCACTTGTGATCGGCCGCTGTGGTAGCAGCCATCGCGGTAGTAGTAGTAGTAGTAGTCAGTCCATCAAAGGGAACGGTGGAATCTGATTTCCGGACTGGTCTGGATTGGTCACGTGTTCCGTGTCCAACAGGTCCACAGATTGGTTGAATGAGTCTGGATTGGGTTTGGACGGGAACCAACGGGGTGAACAAAGCACGAAAGTGAACGAAAATACGAGAGAGGGTAGGGCGGGGGGGGGCAGAAAATTGAATAGGAGGTTTTAGTCAACAATTCAAACAAATTTGTCATCCACGGGAATTATCGACGTAAAATCATTGTTTGAGGAGACGATTACAAACAACCTGTCAGGTCGATTGATCATAAACGTGGACTTCGGTACACCTGATCAGCCTAATTTTCAACTTTATTTGCTCATTTCTCTCTCCCCTCCTCGTAGGGTTAAGCATAGAGTTATCGTCTCCCTCAGCATCTATTGACCGTTTATTTCACTCGTACAAATAAGGATAAGTGAGATCAAATGCGAGATTGGACAGGGAGTCAAGGTGTAGCAATTGGAGTAGATCCGAACTGTGAATCGCGAATCGCAATCAAAGACGACACATGTAAACATACTGGTTTGTTGTCTGCCGAAATCTTCCGTCACCGAAAGGCAGCAAGATAGCCACAAAGTAGTTGTTCAATAATAGAAGAAACTAATGAGAATAAATACTATACACAAGGAAATGTTATCGGTTAAATAGACCCTCACTAACCACATTATATTCTCTTCCTCATGAAGCTTCTATTTAAACTACACGTCTTCTGATTGGTCCACATTATTATTGACCTGTGATTCGTTTTCCAGAAACTAACTGTAACATGTATCGCCTCGGCCGGCGTTATCTCAGAGGCTTGGATCGAAACACAGCTACTTACAGCTTCCGTTGTCAAGAGACTACAGATTTTGGTTAGTTTCTTCACAAACGATCGAAGAGATGAATTGCCCCTTGTAAACTCGCAAAGGGATTATATTGGGCATTAGTATAGGGTAGTATGACGTTTTGAGATTGCGTCATCGACAACCTGCTTGATCAGTCAGTGCATTGTCCAGGAACCCAACGACAGGGCACTCCAGAGTTGATCACCACCCAAATGATTCCATGGACTAGACATTTTGACTTTTCGTGACCGGTGAAACGAATTTCTTTGGAACATAGATCTTTAGATCCGCATGATGTATGTTTATATAATGAAGTAATAATTTAATAATAATAATAATAATTCGAATCGTCAAATCTATCGTTTAATTACTATAACCGAATGATTTGCCTAACAAATGAGTAGAAAAGAAAGACCCTCGTAAATGCTAAGCCTGTAATTTACTCATCTTACTAATTAGTTCACTGTGAAACTCGATAATCCAACTGTTATATAACTTTGTGGTTAGTGAACTAGGTATATAAACAAACAACCATTCAACGAAATAACTTACCACTTTGTCTATTCATTCACCCAACGATTCATTTAGTTATTGAATGCACAATTTTATGTATGGGTTTTAGTTGATTTATCAAATTCAACTGTTTGTTCAATTATTCTCATTTTTTCCTGTGGCATTCACGAATCTGCTTGAAAAGATCCTCAGGCTAATTTGACCAGCGTTAGATTTTATGAACAGCGTTTCTGTAATTCTTTCTATTGATTAATTCAAACGCTCGGACTACTCGTGGATCAATTAGGACACGTATCAACAACCGAAATTTCCCGACATTGAGAAGTAGAAAAAAAGTAGCCAACATGTAGCGGTTAGTTTGGTGAAAAAATAAAATACAAATAAAATGGAGAAAGTGGAGTGTACAAGCAAAAACATCATTCAGCTAGAATGACAGAGCGTACGATCACCACCATTTCCTTGACTAAAAGTTCCCGTACCGATCCAATTGATTTGCTGCATCTTGAATTTCCTATCTTCCATCTTGCACATTCGCTCGATCAGCTTCTGACCTCCCGTAAATCTTTGAGTAGAATCTTATTCATCCTCACTTAGTAGTGATGAATTTATATTCACCGAAACACTTTACTCATATCTGACGAGCTGTGCGTACATGCGGAATGCACTTAGTACAATGCCGTACGATACCGATTCAGCATTATCCAACTTGGACTCAGACTCACCCAACTATGTGGCTCCTCCTTTCTGTAACCACTTAGATAATTATTTCATCATTCGTCTACCCAGTTACTTATCTATTTAGTCAGCTAATTGACATGTTGCGTTCATTGACTTTTCGTTGTTAAAATCAGAGCGTAAATCAGAAAACACTATTCCTTGAGCACTGGATATTTAGAAGAACCATCTATGCCAGCATGTGTTCTTTGTGAATGATCCATGTCTACCAGTAGTTGATTATCACAATATATTGTTCGGTTTTATACCTTTTTTATTTAAAAAAAAACTTTCAATGGAATGCAATAAAAGATAGCGCTATACAAATGAATAAGATGCAACCAATCACATAGGCCGATAATCTTGGGAAATGGATATTGTAAAACAGTGTGGCTAAATAAATCCTACAAAATAACGAATAACTGATATGACTACTTATAAGTAGCCCAAAAACAATCTTTGCTGCTAGGGTTCATAAACATATCTCGCTGGTTTTCCTTTTCCATAGAGCAGAACACAGAAGTACAAACCATTAATCATCACAATGGCATCCCGATATGATAAATTGATATAATCCGAACGTCGGTTAGTAGTTAGCTTTATAGAAACATATCAAAACAGGCAGATTGTAATCATGAAAAATATGACAGCCGGTTCAAGCCCAGAATAACGGAAATTCGAGGTTGATTTTACTGCAGGTTCCACTTACAACGATTACCACGATTACAACAACAGTCAGTAAGTTTATACATTCCTTTTCAATGGTTGATCATGCGGTAACCTGAATAAGAATCGATATGGGGGCCTGCATTGAGTGAGCTGGAGTTGATGGTCTTCATTCGCCAACCTATGACGTGCAGTCCTCGAGTTCATGCAGGAAACATGTGAGTCACAAGTACAACAGACGCAGGAACTAAGAAACTCCCCGTTCTATGTTTACTCTCAGCCTAGTAATATTGATGCGGAATTCGTCCGGTTTGTTCAGCATGTGCGTAACGATCTTGTTTCCGTTTTATGGGAATAAACTACTTGTCACTTTTGAGCGAATAGTTGGATCAGTTTCTAGCGAGGTTCGAACATCACCTTGACGTGGAGCGGGTGGGGAGAAATCTATTTCTCATCCGGCCGACAGGATTGATCAATCATCGAATCAAATGTGAAGTATTTTATGAGAGGAGTTTTCACTGGTCATTACTCACAGAAATGACTGTTCTTCAAAGTTTTTACTAAACATTAAAATAATTTGAATGGTTTTCGTCACACAATGATTGTTTTGTTTTCAACCTTGGAAGTGTTAGCTGCATAAATCTATTTTGAATCACAATCCACGACGACATTAAGAACGGGCTGACATCATGAATGTGTTCTTGGATAAGCCATTGACGAAAAACAATCGAAGTGGAATTCTGTTTCTTCCCGGTAGCGTCCTAATATACGAGGTGTTGTCTTCCGCTTCACACGATGCGCAGTTTACTTTATTTCACACCAGACAAATCTGCCACAGCTCAGCGGTCGATTAGCNCCTCTCGTATTCAAAGTGCAGATTATCGATCCTTTTCAGGGTGATCAAAAGCAGTCACCATACTGAAAATGTTATTGATTCGCAATTCATACTCGTACAATTAGGTGATCAGGAAAGGTCTGAAATTTGGTTTCAAGTCTATGTGGGCATGGATCAGGCAGCATACACACACACACACACACTGCAGTAGATATCTGGGACGGCTACTAGTCTTTCGGTCCTGGAAAGGGATTTATGGGTCCATTTGAGGTGAACCACTAGAAGGATTCCCGCGAAAATCGGAATACACGTGCAAACCTTAGCTTCAGAAAGATTCCACCAATTTTTGACGCATTGCAATGATAAATAAAAGAAAATGCTATTCAGTTTTTTCTATCAGATGGTGTCCCCGGGGATACCTTAATCTGATTATGTTCAAAAACAAACTATCTGATTCCAACGTCTCATTTTGTATGCATGTAAAGCCTGATTTGGTGGGAGGTTTTTGATCGCAGTTAACAGTCAGTCAAGTGTGTATACTTTCTTTGCTGTTGGGCCCAAAATAAACTGAATGACCATCACTGAAGACAACAATTGAACAAACATGAACTGGCAATTCGGTAGAGCCCTGGTAAGAGCTGGTTGGCACAATGGTAACACACGTCTTCTATGCAAGGGGTTTCAGAGTTCAAAACCCGAGCGGGAAGGTGGATAAGCACTATTTAAGAGCAACAGCCAGAGCAAACCTCCAGGCTTGTGCCTCCGAGTTTAAGGGTTGACTGCAAGATTGCGCGTGAAGATGAAGCGTGAAGGATGGTCAGTCCAAATCAATGTAGGCACTAACTTGCTAGTGGGAAGCAATGCACAGAGCCTGTAAGATCACTAGTTACTTGCCTGAAGCCGGAAGCGTTTGCAACATAAACTGTGCCTCATACTCTAGAAAAATGATCAACCCAATCTGAGTGAGAAACCCATCATCCATGAAATTTATTGTTACACAGGGAATTCTGTCGTATACAGGATAAAGAAAACGTCTGATCAGCTGCCCGGCGGCCGCGTGACTAGTTCTACCCGTTCTACCTGTGGTGTCCCTGGTTAGATCTTCACTGGGGTCGGTGGATTCGCAGTGCTGATGAGACCTAACCAGGTCAAAATATCTGTACAGTGCTTCCCAGCTTTTCAGCTCATGCCTTATTTACACGACAAATCAGATTTCATTTAAAAATGGATGGTGAGAACTGTCTAGCTATTTCAACTGAATGGTATGTTGTGTGCAAAACGGGAAGTCTCGGGTTCAATTCACAACTGGATCGATGGATTTGCATTGCAGATTTAAAATCCAACAATTGTTGTGTGTATCGCATTCGTGGTCAGTGAACAATATATTTTTCCATACACTGGTGTACCCATGAATCTTACGGGGGAGATTTCAAAAAACCTTTATTTATCATACGACTGACTGCATTATTCGTTTACTGTTCTTGTTTTTTATATCAGTCTGTGTCTTTCAAGAACGATAGTCCTTTCACACCTAGTGACTAACCCGTCGGTCATGTGACTCAATAGCGACTTTTCTCTCTATCTGTAGATCCCGACACACGTGGATTTTTTGTGGATTGGGTGCGCTTCTATTAGTTTCCTGCCCAACTAAAGTCAAGATTTCCAACGACCCTAGACAACTGGCAAAACAGCGAAGTATGAGCAGAACAGCAATATAATTGAGTAATCGCAGCCCGAATTCCGAAGCGAGTCCCGTTGAAAAAACAGACGAAAACACAACACTTGATTAGGTTGTTTGATAACCTCCATGCTACTGAGTACTTCAATCTTAGTAAATTAACTCTGTTCTATGAGAGTGATGGAGGAGTTGACTTGTTTTATGCTAAATTCCTCGTGTAAATGAGACGTGAACATAAAAACTTGGAAGCACTGAAGAGCTGTTTTGACCTAGTTAGGTGTCACCATCACTGCGAATCCATCGACCCCACTGGAGAACTAATCGGAGACACCACAGATAGAAAGCAAGCTTACTACACACTCGGCCACTGGGCAGCTAATCAGACCATTTCTAATTTTGAACTTATTCGATAAAGCAGAACCCATCTATCAGGTTGTGGAAGTTTCCAACCAGGTCATAGTGCTGAGATGAGCGAAGATCGATACTCGCCTAGACGGGTCGTGCTATATCGTGTAAAATCAAAATAAGATACGTTTTGATCAGCTTCCCAGTGGCCGAGTGTGTAGTATGCTTGCTTTCTATCTGTGATGTCCCCGGTTAGATCTCCGGTGGGGTCGATGGATTCGCAGTGATGGTAAGACCTAACTAGGTCAAAACAGTTGTACAGTGCTTCCAAACTTTTCAGTTCATGCCTCATTTCCACGAGGAATTCATCGTAAATTAAATCTCAAAATTGAATCTGAAGAGAAGGGCTTTGTGGTCCAACAAGAAAGTTAACCAGCATTGTATGTTGATTACAAGCAATATCTTAACGTTCCAGTTTGAAACAAGTTGTTCGTGCATCGTCTGTACCAGAGTCTAGCAGGTTATTGGTCACCCACCACATGGTAACGGTCAGTAGATCGGATGACTATCGAAGTCACGGAAGTGGGCAATTGTGAATAGCTAGGAATCATCTTATTCAATAAGAGGTCAAGGGTGATTACCAATGATATCTGATGACCCGGTGGGTCTTCACTGAACATCACTTCTCATTGCAACAAATGTTTTTGCATGTACAACGAGGAGGACCACATCTGTCAAATCTAGTAAACAAGACTAAAGTAATCCCTATGATGTCCCTCAATCATCACGTGACTGTACAAGTGGTACAGTAACACCTATCTAAGACAAGCCGATGGGACACTGGGGATATCTTCTGTACCGTATTTCTAAACCTCTTCTTCCGGTGATCTATATAATACACTCAATCCCATGCGAGAACAGGACACTTGAAAAATCCACTAAGGAACAGACATGTGGTATGCTTGTTGTCGCTCATCTATCAAGCGGAACTTGGTTTGTCGATTGGGTTCCATTGGGTTTCATTTCATATTCAATTTATTTATTATTATTCATTTTTTTTATTATTATTTATTCGAAAAGAAAAGACCAAATTGCAATACTGCACGATTTATGTTCAGGACAATTTCGCTGCATCTCAACATGGTGCATACTGCAGAAAATACAATACTTAAATAGGGCTTTCGCATGGCAACAAAGATGAGTAAAATACAATGAAACAGAAGAAAAACATAAAAGGGGAAGGGGTAAAAAAGACTATCACTAGGGTAAGGATAAACTAACATAAAGTTCTTTTTGTTGACACAAGGGGGGCTTCCATCGACTGATAGCAATCGCTTCTGCAAACCGTAGAAATCTTGCGGTTCGTGACTTGTAGATAATTCGGAACGCCATGCTTCGGTCGATCTGGGGTTGCGTCATCAGAAGATGTCGAGCTAGGGCTGACGACGGAGTCTTGTAGTTTCGACCGTTGATTCTATGTCGCGGACTTGACCCAGATTGCGTCATCCGACTTTGAACCCAATTTGGAATATGTTCAACAACCCGGTTACGTAATTGTCGCTCTGTTCTGCCCACGTAGGTCGCTCCGCACCCACATTGGAACTGGTAAATTTATTCCTCGGTCTGCATTGGGGTTCTCAGGTGCTCTGTCGGATCAGGACGTGATCTTCCTTTTGTTGCATCACTTGATCAGTTAGTCAATAATCCGGTTCGATGGGCCTGTGTTATCGAGTGGATCGAAGAATTCCAAACCTCAAGAAATTTTCTCGGGCTTTGTCAACAACTCTTACTGATTAGAATTCGATTTTTTGTCCTCTCTGGGTCTTGATGGAATGAAATAAGTGAGAGTAGATCGTGCCTGCTAACTGTCACTTGGTGTTTTCGAATCCTTGTTAATAACATTTTCCAGTTTCAAATGTTTAATAGGTCCCACGGTGCTCATAATGAGAATGAACCACAAATTGGCAAACAAGCTCGTTTTCAGTGTATCTTAATCATGCCATTACAACACAATAAATATGACTAGTATCAAAGAAGGATTTACAAGGAAAAAAGAGAGAGGGAAAGTAATTAAAGTATTCACGAGTTTGTTTCATAATTAGTCCCCAATTATCACTTGCTCCGATGTTGCATAACAAGTCACTTAACGGCGATCCGGCCATGGGAGCTTGAGTGCTTGCACAAATTGTTTCTGAGCCCACAGAGGGGGGTTGTGAGGACGGATGGAAACTGCCTCCGCTGTGGCTAGAATGCGAAACCGCACGTGTCACGTTTACTATGTGATTAGTGTCGACAAGGTTCGATACGACGGCACTTGTGATTGACTTAATTGCCCCACTTCGCAACCACGCAGGGTGATGCTCACGGATGCGCTCGGACAGACGCTGGTCGTGCGGCCAACATACTTTGCTCCACAGGAGCAAGTGAAAGAGTAAATACAGAAAGTGGCGGTAGAATCGGGCACTCTATCCTTCAACCGTAAATACACCAGCGGGCTAGATGCGAATCGAGTTTCAAGCTTAGCCGCGTAGAACGTTTTGTTGATGGCATTTGATAACATTCTATGCACAATCTCTGCTAAGTTGTCACCTTTAAACGGTAAAGTTTGTTCGATTTAGTTTTTTGAACTTTCCTTGAAGTTTCATTTTGTAGATAATGTCACTTTTTTCTTTACCAATAGTTTTCTCCTTTGGTTCCGAAAGAACTAGCCATAAACAGACAGTCCGTTGATGAGGAGCTTGGATTCCGTGCCGTCTCAATAACAGTTTCATCGTTAGTTCAGGAATGTTTTTGATCGATGGCAAAAAATTGTTCTTTTCCTCTCACAAAACAAGTAATTGGAATCGGTGTGATATGACAAGACAGGATACTGTCAAGACATCAAACTGTACCGCTATGGACGGTTACGAAATTATGCGTGTGAGATGGAGGATATTTTATTGGCCCCCCTTGTGTATCTCGTCTGGCTAACGATCATTTTGTGTGGAAAGCAGATGCAGAAACTTGTCAACTTCAATAATATTCATCGGTCTATTGAAATTTGCAATGCTCATAATAATGAAACACACCCCATGGCAATGGGAACGCATCTGCTACTGCGTAGCAATAACCATAAGCGTAGTGATTCAAGCCTCTGCGATGATGCCAGCCAAGGAGCCGCGCGTTACAGTTTCTGGGCAATAAGTCCGAGGTCATTAGTTCTAACCAATAAACGAAGTGGGATTCNTGAAGTGGATCTCAACTGTGATTGGTGAATGCCTTCTAGCCAATGACAGTTCTTTGTTTATATCATTTAATCCCCTTGATTTCGTTCAATCAACGAACCGCTAATTCTGTGATCTTTTAGCTGCCTCTCGGTGTCGGTAGGTTTTGGCAAACAAATAGCAATTTGATTCCGTAATTCAAATGTGATTCCTGGTTCTTTGTTTCATGCCATATTCCCGAATTCTGGTTCGTCTCAATCACGTAGTATGGTACTTAACTTTTTCTATCCCAAATGGGCTCGATCCCATGTTATTCATCCATT
>UZAN01053422.1:0-16554 GCA_900618425.1 Echinostoma caproni
TGAGGAAGTGCAAGATGGATAGGGTTTATGCCTAACTGGAGGGAAGCAAAGAAAGTGAACCTCTATGGTCAACACGCAGCGCACAATCGAACTCTGCATACATGCCGTGTGAAGCATTCTGACCTGATAAGAAATGACAAGAATGCCACTGCTATCGATTAGTTGCCGTATCCATCGGTGTCTCCAACCCACCAGTTGTTGAGTCTTTTGGACCCCAACCTGGAAGACGGGAGACACCGACTCTACCTAATCGCTCTGTGCATTTCCTCCTGCCTCGTTTCCACGTCATTTGTTGACCTCCACTTGGTTTCTTCCAACCTCGAACCGCGACTGTGGATAAAGAGCGGTGCGGTAGACGACAACTGGGCATGTGCAATACGTGTCCTAACCAGCGAAGCCGACTAATCTGAATTTGATGGGGCAATGAATTCGCCATTGAGTCATTATCAGATACGCGACGCCTTACCTCAGTTGCTTACACGCCCGCTCCATTCAACCCGCGCCAAACTGCGCAAGCATCAACAATCGAAGACTTCTAGATGGCGAATATCTGTCACGCGTAAATTTAGGGTCTCGCAACCATAATGTAGAGCTGACCACACACTGGTGCAGTATACACAACCTTTCAGTTTCAATGAAACATCACCAAAGATGTATGGTTACTGGCTGTACATACTGAACTGAACAGAAAATGTGTTTCAGTCCTTTGTAACCTGCTCGAACCTTGGAAACGCGGGTGGTTACTTCATTGACTATGCTACCGTCAGTTGTCACACAGCTACCTGAGTAACTAATTCTTGACCATTAAGCATCGGCGCCCCGGGGTAGATGACACCCAATCTTGTAGCATCAGTTGGCACTTCGAAAATGCAAAGCACAATCTGAATGACATTACAGATTTTGAAAGTCAGTCAGAAGTGCTTTGCGCCCGTACTTTTTCCCATATTTCGCGCATTTTCTAGCTCAAAATCAACATACTGATTTTGATGTTATTATTCCACATCATTCTGTGTCGTGTATAGATTAAGTGTTTCGTACTGTAATTGATGTTTACCATGTAAAGGAAAATAGTTGACGCATTTCCATCCCAGATGAAATCGAGAATAATAAAACATGAAGCTGACAACCACGTATCCGCTTCTTGGGAGGCAAATAAATAATGTGCTCTGAGCCTGGTTTTTCCTCGTGTTTTAATTGAGGCACCTCATTATTATGGGATCCTCGTGTTATCTAGCTTATCTCTCATTTTCAAGTGCATGACACCGGTCAAGTGATCAGTTCATTTCCAGGCTGTGTGCCATTCGATTTTTCGAATGTTCGCAACTCAGCAAGATTCATATGTCGTGCTTCTCACCTTCCGTTTTCATTTTCTCAACCCGTTCTCATTCCGGTAGATCGCAAATGACTGTATGGCTCCGACCAGAAGATCTACCCACAGAAATTAAAAGGTAAATTAATAATTTTAATCATCCAACTCACTGTTTTTTCCGAGGTGTAAAGGGGAGAGCGGACAAAATGTAATTCTTGTCGCACCGGCTGCCGGTATGTGCTAACCATAATTGGAGTGAGCGGAACTGAACAACAGTGCTGTTTACAGCACCAGCGCGAAAGGAGTGTCACGTTGCTTCTTAAACCAGTTGAGAACTAGTTTTCTTTTGTTCGATAATCCTGTCTAAACATGTGAACCGTTGGATATGTTTTTCTGTGACCCCTGTTCAATAAACCCGGTTTCTTCGGTTGCTGATTCTCCTCAGGAATCGACCATATTGGGAAAGATAGTTTTATTTACGTCATATAAACATCACCCTTTCTCATTTTCATGTACAGTGATCCTCTCTATGATCCAAACAAGAAATACGGAGCTATTTTGCCACAAGTGATTACCTCCGGTACTGTGTCTCGACGTGCTGTTGAACCCCTTTGGCTCACGGCAAGCAATGCAGATCGTAATCGACTTGGCAGTGAAATCAAAGCAATGGTTCAATCGCCCCCGGGCTATTGTTTCGTCGGGGCTGATGTGGACTCGCAAGAAATGTGGATCGCAGCGTTGATCGGTGATGCCAGTATTGGCTTTCAAGGTTAGTCAGTTAATGTGTGTGTCAAAGCATGACAGCCACGAAGGTTTGTCTGTAGGCTCAGTGTTTTATGCGTGAGATCTGTCAAACTATTTGGGAAATAGGCTTAATCAGTGGAGATATTTCTAAACCTTGAATGTAAAAGATATTATATTGCGGGGCTACAATTACGTCGTGTGTCCCCAGCAGAAACCAAGAGGGTTTAGTTTCTTCCAGATCGCTTTTGCCTACCCTTCACTAGGTTTTGTCTGGTTAGCTTCTCGTTCACTGTTAGTGAACTTTGAGAGACATCATTCCACAATCATGTAACCGTGGCATTCTAAAGATTGGAATGCGAAATGCGTCCAGACAGCTGCTGTTTCCCAACTTTTTCCCGGTAATTAATATGTGCATATGTATGTTGCAGGACGAGGCAACACAAAGACGCCTGTGTTTGTCACAAAGAAACTCTTTCTTAAGTTTCTGCTGTTTAAACCTTGCTGATCCATGTTGTGAATGCGAACGTCAACTGAAGCGTTGTAACGACAACAGCTATATGACGTTGTTCCACAAGAAAAGCGATCTTTTGTCGTGATCCTCTACTCTCCCCCCCCTGTTTGTAGTTGCCTTCTCAAACCGGTGAGTCCAGTGTCTCGTTTTTCACCTCTTTGCAGTCCGCCGCCTGGAGCCTGGCAGATCGCCACATTCCTGTGCACTGAATAAATTGACTGGCGCCCGCCATGCTGATGAATAGCGTGGATCCCCCTGGAAGGTTAGGTGACGTCGCTTGCTAATTGATAATGCGCGTTGTCAACGGAGACTTGTTTACAATCACTCTTGAAAGTGTCCTCAATCGCGATTTCGTTCAAAAGGTGTAAATCTGCACTCGGGTATGGGGGAATTATTTTTCTGTATACCTTTTTAATTAAAAATTCTCCGATATAGACATCCCGTGTTGCCTTTGGACGATATCTAGTGGAGTACAACGATGAGCTTCTGAAGAGGAGGGTGTGTCCAACTAACGACTTTGGTCGGAATTCAGTGCTTAGCCACACTGTCTTACACGAACCCAATTCTTTTTTGGAGCACGTCGCAAAAGGCGGTCCACCGTGATGGCTCGTCTGTCGAACTAAGTACTTCAATAGCTTGTCCTTGTACCATGCAGGACATTTTAAGTTGACTCCGGTATATCTTAACTTTATATTTGAATTCGCACCGGGAAGGTAGATGGTGGAAAGTTTCCACCGGTTTGTCAGGTGTAGTTTAGTGTTTTTGGATGAGTTTGAGATGAACGAAAATCGAAAGCAGACAATGCGCAGCTACTGTAGTTAAGATTCGATATTTTTTAACACCTTAGTGTGATGAACGACAGACGGAATGGAACCTCATGGTCACGAAGACTAGCTGTTCAGTGATTGAAACCGGTAACCTAACCCGGGACTTAGAATGGCGAACGGCTCGAGGCGTGGTATTGAACTAGCGACAGCAAAGCTATCTAACATCAAAGTGGGGTATTGTTGTTGGAGCTCGAACCACGGACCATAGCGTCCAAAGCACACTAGTGACATCGACTAAAACACTGTACCGCAGGCTCACAGTAATGGCTGTCTATCCCCTCCTAGTCTAATATTCGTCCACACTTGATCGCGTTTTTTTCACTCTGTTTACCATTGTTTTCTTCGCTATCGGCTTTCAGGGGCAACTCCTTACGGTTGGATGACATTGGAGGGAAACAAACAAGATGGTACGGATTTGCACACCAAGATTGCGCAAATCATGGGTATCACACGGAGTGAAGCCAAAGTGCTCAACTATGCCCGTTTGTACGGCTCTGGCTACGAATTTACCAAGCACTTGCTGGCCAAATTTTCCAATCTATCGGTAATTTTTTTATTGGTTCAATTTATTTGCTGTTTTAGCATGTAACTTATAGGTACTTGTGAGCAGTGTTGTGAGATAGTTGATATTGATTGGTTGGAACTGGCCGTTCTTCGGATTTCACCATACAGATTCCTCGGCTCTTCCAGTCAACCATACTCTCCGAATCACTAGACTCGAGTTTTGCTCTTATTAGAGCTCATCAGTAGGGCATATCTACCGTCCCGTTTGGGATTTGAACTCCGAACTCATCCCTTGGAAGGCGTGTTACCACTGTGTCAAGCAGCCCATGCCAAGGCTGGAGAGAATTATCAATTCATGTTTGATTAGGTGTCGTCTTCAGAGATAGTCAGTTAGTTAAATTTGGCCCGACAGCAACAAAGAGAGACACTGTTGGGTCTGTTAACTCCAATTGAAAGCCTCCCACCAAGCCAGGTTTTCCGTACAGGTTACGGACTAACTGGCCACAGACCTTCCAGGCTGGGTTCATAATTCGCATTTCCTGTTTCGCTTGTTGATGTCCTTGCCCGTCAGATATTCATCTGTTTGATATTTTCGCTGTTGTCTCCAGCCCGAACAGGCGAGTCTGAAAGCTGGTCAGTTATTACGTACTACAAAGGGGCAGCGAGTTACTGTGAGGTCAACCCCACAAAAATCAAACACCATGTCCTCACGTCGATCGAGCTCAGTGGATTCCCCGTCAGAGAATGGCTCAACAGTGACTTCGCAATGGCAGGGTGGAACCGAATCCGCCGTATTCAATCAGTTGGAGCGGATCGCCCGCAGCGCAGAACCTCAAACACCTGTCTTGGGGGCCCATCTGACCAGGGCGCTCAATCCGAAACTGGTGAAAGAAGACGTAAGTTGTCCTTGAAGGCTCCCTCTAGATGCAAGCACAATCTGACATTCAGATGAAGCTTGCCAATTCTTACAGTTTTTTCGATACCTGGGTTTGAGTCTTCACAATCACTGATCTCAACAGTTTTACACAACCTACATGAGAGTTGGAAAGGAGAGATGTGCACATTAATTTGGCAGCCACAATGGATGGTTTATCTGTCGTGAACTAGAAGCTTCACATCATTTGACAAGTTGAAACTTGACCACCGATGAGAGATACACAGAATACGGATAAGAAGCTTATTATTATTATACCGTTAGTGTTTGAAAACTAAATATGAATGTGCCAGGTGCATAATGGGGGGAAAGAGTATTGGTTCCACTCAATGGATAACTTGTAAAGCAAAATATGGTGGTCGACACTCAGAACACAATCTGTATTCCTACTTAGCTGTTCAACCTGTAAACAGAGGCGATAACACGAATTCCATTGCTGTCGGATCATTTTTCTATGGTCTCTATTCAATCAGCTGCCGGTGTTTTAGAACTATCATCTCTCCGGAAAATTTGCTTATACTAATCTCTCCATGATGATCTTTATCCGTTGTACACGGTGGTAATGGTCACCGAAATATCGCTCCGAAGGATATGGTTTCGAATTCCATCACCACCACCTGACTTTCTGCGTTCTCTGGGTGCTATATGGTGGTCGTTTGATTGGTCGCCTCCCCCCTACTCTAAATGGTATCCTGGTATATTCAATCAGAAGTTAAGTAGGAAAATCAAGATTACCATCTAAGATAATTAATATCTTACTGTGCCTGTTTACCGAGAGCTCTGACACTTAACTAATGGTCTTCATCTCGCTAAATGCTTCCTCACTCACCGATTCCTCGTCCACCTTTCTCTGTTCCCAGTTCCTACCTAGCCGCATCAATTGGGTGGTTCAAAGTTCCGCTGTGGACTATTTGCATTGCATGCTAGTCATCATGGGCTGGCTAATTCAACACTATCAACTCCCGGCCCGATTATGTATCAGCATTCATGACGAAGTACGCTACATTTGTCGACGAGATACCGCTAATCGCGTTGCTCTGGCGCTGCAAGTGAGTCGCACTAACCCCATATCTGCCCCCGCACACGCACACTTGATTCCCATCACCGTTCGCGTATACATGACGGAGGGGAACTGGAGGGTCTTTGTAACCTTTAATTTTAACTAAAGGCGTTTGGAGTTATTTATTATCGACGCGTACTCTGAGTGTTCTCTTGGCACAGAGGGCTCATGTTCATTTTGAACTATCTCAGCTAAACAAGAACTTGACGCGTTGTGATGTTTTGCGCTATTCGCGGAGCTACATAAAATGACTTTTTAGCTGGAGAGTCCGTCAACACTGGGAGTTCACGGACTTCGCACAGATACGGTCATAGCTGAATCAAAACGCACTGGTCGGAAAGGATCGTTTTTGTTCAGATCATTATCCCCATTCATGCAAAGGAACAGGTTGCTGAGTGAATGGCCCTGCTAGCACCATAGTCGCCTTTCGATGGCTGCCAAACTCTTCACCGGACGTATATCGCCTGTGCAATGCCAGTCTAGAAGATATTGTCAAAATCTGTCTCTCAAGAGTCCTGTGGCGGGTTTGAAGGTCCTCACTCTGATACTTCTTGCAAGAATCAACTTTTCAATTAAAAACTTCGTTCCCATTGTCTTCGGAATTGGATCTAAATGCATTGCATCACTACCATCTACCCCTAGAACAGATTCGTACAGAATTTCTGGTCTTTCTGTTTCATGCCTGTGGACCTTTGTTTTATTCTAGTTCCCCTTCGTCTTTAAATTCACCTCGTACGCGGTTGCGGTAGCGTAAACACAGAGCCCCCGTTTCGACTTCGTTATCCAAACTTCAAGAATCGATGTTAAAAGACCTGCCTAATGCGACTCATTGAGTAACAGCTGACAGCGTTCCAGTTTTCAGTTACCATTATTGCATTCACTCAGTATGCCTTACATCAGTCTTGTAGTACTGACAAGCTCTCTCATCGTGCAGGGGAATCCCTGTTTATCCCCATCATCAAAGAGCACTCGCGCAATAATTGCTTTAACTATGGAGATTTAATTTTTAATCCTAGTAGCGCGTACGTCTTCGATGTGTAGACTGCTCCACGGGTTCACCAGAAACTGTGACGAGCTAACTCGGAAGAAATAGGCTAGGTTCTGAACCCACCGCTGATGTATCAATCACCCTCGATCAGCTACTTGTTCATTGAAAATGCCCAAGTTACTCTGAACTGTCTGTATGTTAAACTTATTCGTTTTTTTCATGCGCTTTGAACCAACTAAGCGTGGTATATCTTCAAGGCCGGTGATGGCTGTTTTTTACAATCAACTGTTGGTAACCAGCAGGATGTGATCGACAGTGTTCACGTTGGAGATAAAGTAACAGAATACAGCAAACCAACCTAAAGGTAGTGTCAGATCCGAACAACGTTCGCAGTGTATCGAAAAAATCGATGCGCCATGTGATGTTTTATATAGGTTGTAATTTTGAAAACACAGCGATGTCGGTACAGGTGAAAATAAGCCGACGTTTCGGTTACCGTGGATAACCTTTATCAAGGCGACTTTACAATCGATTCTAAAATCACCTTGATAAAGGTTACCCACGGTAACCAAAATGTGGGCTTATTTTCACCTGTACCGACATCGCTGTGTTTTCAAGATTACAACTTATATACAACCTAAATGTAAATTGTGACAGCTCAGCCTACCGCGCGGGCGGCTTTAGTATTGAATCACGACTATCTCTGTGGTATTCTTTTTAATTTCAACACGTAACCAATTACAGAGAACTGGCGAATGTGCCACAACATACGAACAAAAATAAACCTGTAGAACGTGTTCATAGGTTGTGGGCATGTTACTTCCCAGTTGCCTTGACCAGATAAAGGAAGTAACCTCGGGGTCCACATCCGAAACCTTTGGCTGGAAAAGCAAACCTGCAAGACAACAGAACAGAGCTCAGAGTCCGCAGTCCATTGGGGTTCATTGGATCATACGCCTTTTAGACGGGATCAACCGTCCAAGGTGTCCAATACACTTTGAGGCGTGATCGAGCCGGTGACCACTGCCGCGACCAGGAAAGTGTGCGTATGGTTCTTACGCCTCTTCCTGGTTGGTTTGGAATCAGGGCTTTTAGTCAACTCCCCTAGGTGAACTGCCAATGGTTCACCAACCCGGATGTTGGATTTTCGTCCTCTCACTTTGATGGGAAAACACCTCCGCCACGGGAAGGCAGTGAGTAAGACTTTCTCAGCAGAGGCGATTTGAGACACTTGGTCATATGGGAGTATTTCTTGAGGTGCAAGGAAAGGGTGATCAGTCGCAACCCTAAGCACCACCCCGACCATACTGAGGCTGTTCTAGGCGAAACTGTTACAGTACGCCACCATAGAGATCAATGCTTTAGACAGGTACCACTGTGACTTTTGGCCACAGATGGGTGATTAGTGACGGTTAGTTCTTGATTTAACGTACGGAAATGAAGTTGACGGTGATACTGATCTTGTTCTGTCCGTATGCGTTTTCTCCTATTCGGTTCTAAGAGATTATGGATATTGTTGGTTTTAAAACGCCAAGAGGTACGACTCAAAATCGAAACCGGAGACATGACTGTTCAAGATCACCAACACTACAAAATAAACACAGCGCGAAAACACTGCATACGATGTAAATCAACAACAACAATCCTACCGTAACTTTTGTTCTGAGTGTTTCCCTTTGAATAAATTTGATCTGTTTCCTTTCGTCTTTTTTGTTTACTTTTTTTTCAGATAAGCAATCTTTTCACTCGTTGCTTATTCGTTTATCAGTTGGGAATGCGTGATCTGCCTGAGGTAAGTAATATTCCTCTCCCCCCCCCCCCCCNCCCCCCCCGAAACAAAAAAATGAGATCATCCAACTGTTTCCGTATCGCACTGGTGTTCAAATGTCCTCCTCAGATGCCTCACCTCTGGTTCATCGTACATAACTTGCTTTGGCGAATGTATGTTGGGAATTTTCTTCTAGCTTTGTATTACTGGTGTGGCATAGCAAGGCGAAAAATCGCTTACTCTCCTGCGGGGAACCTCAGTCGTTGATGCTTCTCGTTATCATCGTGAAGCAAAATACAATGAAGCGAACTTTGCCAGCCGCACTTGAACTCGATGATACCTCAGTGTCCAACAGTTAAGCAGAAAAACGAATAGAGGTTTTAGCCAAAGCCTTTAGCTCTGGCATGTTCAAATTGCAACCGGTCGAAGCTGAAGCAGCAGTCCGAGAACTACTGCCACACAAATGCACTGATCGTGTACTAAATTCCGTACACCCCAGAAAACGGATGCAATAAGTATATAAACCTTCATCTGTTTGACCGTAGTTTCTGACTGCTGCCGATAACATGTTTTTTCTGTAGCACCTGGAAAGGTGTGTGAAATGATTGCACTAATCTCATTGTTCGAGATCCCTGTTGCAAATTGTTGTTGTGTCAGGAGTAATCCCAAAGTGAGATGCTTCAGTTCATTAAAGGTCGCTGACATACGCTGATTCATTGCCAAGAAATTTCATTCTCAAGTAATCTGTCGAGGGGTGCGCGCACAATTGATAGACACGTGCCGTAGTAGCTGATAAGTCTCAGTTATGATCGAAGCCTGAAAAGATCGGCAAGTTAAGACATCTGCTAAATGGACCCTGAAAGGGTCCGGGTGCTGACCAGACGCGTTGAACACGAAGTGCTTGATGAACTGTGGAAATAACTGGCACTTATCGATTTACAAACGGGAACCCGCCATTGCGGATTCGCAGTACTGATGTGAGGCGGAAGCACAACTCCTCTGTAGACGTGCCCACTACGAGAATTTCGTCCAGGTACGCGGCCGTGCTGAATGAACCAGACAGCATCGTATCTATAAATTGCTGCAAAATGCGTCTTAGGGAACGGTCACCGTAGTAGAAAACCTTTTTAATGCGGAAAGCGTAATCAAAAAATAGTATTCTGTTGGGGGGGATTGCCATTTCCTTTATCGCCTTGGCATGACTAGGCATTTTCGGGAGTTATGCTGAGTGAAAAAATAGTATCGCCTGCAGATGAACCGATAACCACTGTTGTTATCATCGCCAATACTCGTGATCTCCTTTGGTCTATATTAGACCATTATATCTCATGTCCAGAAAGTCAATTATGGATACTTCTTTTTTTCCCATCGCTCAGTCTTGGTTTAATTGATTAATGAAGGCGACACAATCCGTTCGCTCATGAATAAAAAGCCTCGCATTGTGAAAATCTCGGTCAACTAGGTCCAGTACCGTCTTACTTAAAACCAGGTAGTGGAGATCAGTTTTCTTTCAATGAATCATACAAAACAATTTTGTTAGTAAACTTTCAACTTTGTTTTGTTCCACCCTTTTCGTTTCCGGACTAGTCGGTCGCATACTTCAGCTCGGTGGAAATTGACACATGCTTACGCAAAAATCCCAATGACGACTGTGTTACACCTTCAAATCCGGACGGAATACAAAAAACGTACAACATACAACCAGGTTTGTCCATAAGTTTCAGAGATGCATATGCAAAATTATTCTCTTGTTCTCTAGGTGAATCACTTACAATGCAAGATATCCTGAATCGGACTGGTGGATCACTGGAACCTAAATGAGGTTTGGATCCGTGATATAATCACCGTGCATTTATACTCCTGTATAACTACTTTTACCAGATTTCCACTCTGCGCCATATATTACTGCATGAGTCCGCTGTGACTCCGTTGTACAGTTTTTCTTCAAACCCAGCATGTATTCATCTATTCGAAACGGTGCACAATTCCAAACCTATCCTTGCTCTTGTGGCTTTTCAAATAGATTGGAAAAGATCTGATGGAAGGGGTGAGGATTTCCAGTGACACCGACTGATTTGACCGATAGCGAACATGCAGGAGGATTACTGATCAGATCAGAGATGAACTGCACCTTGGTGTAGTCCAACAGTTAACAGAAACACAATGAAAAATGCTTTATTGATATGAACATCATCACAGTGGGCAGTTGCATTGTTATATAGACTTCACACCTTGTAATCCCATTTGGAAAATCTGCGTAGCTCTGGCTCGACGGAAAGGATGTATTAGGTTTACAAACTTCTCCGACTGAATATCAGGTTGACCTGAGCACTTTGATGGTGAACTTGCCTAAACCAATTCCGAATTAGTTGGTACTTTCGACTTACAAGATGGCAGCTTCTCACAATCCACATTCACTGTACATTTAAGTCCAAGGCTGCATAACGCGCCACGAAGCAGTCCTGTGGGAAAAGCCAAGTACTGTGTTGATCGTGGGGTAAAATATCACTATGCATGGCGTTCTTACTTTTGCCACATCTTTTTGATACTGAGAGCCACGGGCAATTCGTTCCAATAAACAGAATTCGGATACAAAAAGAACGTACATATCCTACAATAAGGAATAATGTAACTAGAATCAGTTCACTTGCCTGGTAATTCGTTTTCAATGTGTCCACCTGTTTGTGAAACACTGACCCCCAAAATTCAGTACAGACATACTTTACTACGTCAAGCTCATTAGCGAAGCGGCTGTGATCTTTTGTTGTCCTACGGTGAACTGAAATGATTTAGGGTTATGAACCGGGCGTACCGTTCAATCAGACGCTGACTGACGGTAAATCCTATGGAATCCAGAAACTGTTCACACAAGGTAGGCGAGTCGATGGACTAAAAGTTGATTAATCGCGATATTGAGGCCGATATACTTACGTTTGCTGTACTCTCAGACGCATAATTCACTATTTCTGTTAACAGCGCATCGAACGCGTCGTAAGAATGAACAGCAGTCGATGGCATTTACCAAACAAGCTCTGAAATGCAGATATTTTCAAGTGATTGTTTCGGTTCATGCAACCACTATTCCAGTCCGAATTTTCGTCCGTCGGCAATCTTGATCGGAAAATTTGCTAATTACGGTAAATTTAGAAAAAAACAAATTTCAATGAAACAAAGAAAGCAACGAAATTCAAGAACAGGAAAATGCTAAAGTGATGACCCAAGAAGGGGCAAACTAAGAAACGGTTTCATTTGTCACTTCATACCCTACTTTCGTTTTACAGGGAATTCGAATGAGTTGGGACGACGGAAAGTTGGTAAATGGTTGGGGAGCGTGTTGCGTATACCCAGTTATTGTCTACCACTTCGCGCCTTATTCGCTGGAAAAAACCACGTGGAAGTCAACAGATGATGTGGAGACGAGGTATGAAAAAATGCACAGAATAATTAGGTAGAGTAGGTGTCATGTGCTTTCCAGGTTGAGGTCCGAAAGAATCCGCAACTGGTTGGTTGGAGACATTGAAGGATATGGCAGCGGACCGAAAACAGTGAAGTTCTTTAGATGGTCAATGTTCGGATTAGCCCATTCGGTTTTTCACAGGCAGTGCTGATGATGTTCGGTGTAGGTTTCACTCCTTGGGAGATCGTTAATTCCGCACTATTTAAATGCGGTGAAGTTCTTGTTGTCATATCACGTCAGAATTCTTGGAACGGTATATATGCAAAGTTCCATTCTGTACTCTGTTGACCATAGAAATTCACCTCCCTGAAAATAGGTCTAACCTCTGACCACCTTAAAAATTACCACTAATCTTGTATGCATTCCGAGTTTGACAGCGATCAAGGAAGTTCGTTTCACTGTATTTCGCTGTACGGTGGCGATATCATGGTCTGACTGGTGCGGCGCTTCTTCCAGTCCTGTCCAGCACGGAAAGGTAGAGGATGGGCAGGCCTACGCAAAACGTGACCGAGCCATCGGATGTAGTGTTCAGCAATTACTTACGTTAGAGAACAACTGTTTACACGACAACGAACCGCGTCATTGCTCACCTGATGTTCCAGTTAAAGACGAGAAATGCTTCGAAGGCACCGGTAATCGAACACAAATTCAATTGGCATCCCTCGTTCAAAGCGTGCTAGACTACTGAGTTGTCACCCAGTAAGGCGTTGACCTTCGCATATTCTGAATCACGGAGTCAGTTACCTGGTTGGAGTTCAACTTCACCGGTTACTAAACCTGACAGAAACTTCTGCAGAACACCCATGGCGAAGTTAAAGAGGAATTGGATTATAAGTCAGCGTCGTCGCACTCCACGGGAGACGGCGAAAGGAGATGAAAGCTAGCCATAGACTTTAACCCGACCTGAGGTAAGACGATAGAACTCTCCGACACACTTGTACACACCTCAACAAAGTTCCATAGGGTGGTCTTATTGACAAAATCTAAGGCCGAGCGAATATCCAAGAACACAATGGTCGTCTGCCTTCGGCAAGCATGACAGTACCCTAGCAACTGTCGGCGTGTGAAAATCTGATCAAGTCATGCACGACTGGAGCGAAACCCAGATTGCACGTTGCCGGTCTGATGTTGACTCATAGAATAAGGTAGACGGAGAATATATATGTATATATATCGGATATATATATATATATATGCATGTATATATATAGATATATATATCATCTGAGTTTGGACTGAGCCAAACAAAGTACGGTACAACAGCCTTGACGCTATTGGGATCAGGCTAATCTCTTTATGATTGGCGCAGTTATCGCAACGGCACTTTTTGAAGACGAGGACAACAATCGTATACCCGCCACCCCCACTAGGTGGGGACCTGCTGAGTGTACTAACCTTTAGAGAACAGGGCTACCAGTTTTATAACAAGCTTTAAATAGAGCTGGGAGAAAGCCATCGGAGCCCGATACAGCGACGTCCCGAACCTTGGAGCTCATTACGGATCTCTGCCTTAGGTGGGTTTTTTGAGACAGACCATGGGACATGTGCCGAGATAGCTGGCGCTGATGGCTAGCAAAAGTTACTTGACGCCCGTTTGCATGCGCCGTTTTAGAAGCCTTCTGGCCATGAGTTTATGTACTTTAAAGGCGCTAGCTTCCCGTGAATCCTGAAGCCGTATATTTAAGTGCAGCCTTTCCACTTACACCAAAACCCTTGACACTTGCTCCCGAACGGGATACTCCGCAAATGTAAGGATGGTCATTCCTGGGTTAGGAACTATGTCTTCTTTGCCTTCAGGGAAACTTTCCGTGGTTGCGCTTTGGTTAGTATGAATGCAGTCTATCCAGCTTTCACGGCAGGCTGTGTTATCGCCTTGGAATCAATAGATTCGTGGCAAAACCGAATACCTCTTCAAAACGGATTGGGATCTTTGGAATACAAAATGAAATCAAGTATATTAAGCGCATCCGAGCACGAAGTACACGGTTCATGAGGATACAATTGTATGACGTGCAAGTCAAGCTCAAAATATTCCCCATTACTGCGAACTAGGGAAATGTTATTCTCATCATCCAACACATAAGACAATATTAATTCACAAGGTAATGACTTTCACGGATATCCTATTTTTCATTGTTACTGAAGGGAAATACGTTTCTGTTGAACACGCAAGTTATTGGTCACCTCTGTCTTTAAACGTTGAAAAACCGGTTAATGCGAACAGTTTAAAGAACTCAAAAGACGACGGTCGACTGGCAAGTTCCATTACTCCTCTTGTGAAGACATAAGGGGCACGCTTCCCAATTCAGCGTAACGCAGATCTGTGGCCTTAGATACAGAATGCGCGCTTCAGTTCGGTTCGGTTCCAGGACGTTAGGTCAGGTCAGGTTGCACAGGACAGTCAAGCGTTCAGAATTCCTTCCGTGGTTTGCTCACGATTGTGAATACATCTCTTCAATTGATCGGTTTCTTCGCCTATTTGCAAACAGGGAAAGAGAAACCTTACTTCTCGCAGTGTCGGCGAGACTTTTAATGTGAATGCGTTCCATATTGCACACATAAAAAAGTTATGAACCTAACGGTCGCCTTGTTTTCAGTGCTCCTCGTTCGGAAACAGTTCTAACCGCCCGAGAGTCACTTCAAGACACCTCTTATTCAAAGCCAGTTTGAAGGCTTGGATACTAGGCAGGGTGACTAGTCCCTCAGGCAATCTATTTCACCTATTTACTATTCTAATGCTGAAGTAGTTGGACCTCACACCTAACCTACTCCTTTTCTTCATCAGTTTGTGCTCGTGGCCCCTGGTACCAGCATCAGTGAAGAGTTCCTCAGGAGGAATTCCAGAGAAACCCCTCCTAATTTTGAACGCTTCTATGAGGTCTCCTCTAATTCGCCTCCTTTCTAGCGAGAATAGATCGAGGTCCCTTAGTCTTTCCTGGTACGATTTACCGTTTTGTCCCTCTATCATTCTTGTAGCTAGTCTCTGCACTTTCTCCAGGCAGGCAGCGTCTTTTTGTGCAGAGGTGCCCAGCCTTGGACACAGTATTCTAGATGAGGCCTTGTATAAGGGGACGGAGGTATCCAGTTTTCTGCAAGACAGGGCAGATCTGAGCCGGAAACGTTCTCCCCGTGCCTTTCGAGCCGCGATTTCACATTGGCTGCCCCAGCTGAAATCTGAATTCATTACTACCCCAAGATCTTCGGCAGATCCTACGGGTTTGACTTCGAACTCTCCCCACGTTTCGGTAGCAACTAAGGGATCTGTTTGCTTGGTCAATAGTTGACACTTGGCCGCATACAGTGCCAAGTCCCACTTATTTGACAACTCAACCACCCGTTCAATGTCGCTCACTAGGTTGGCTCTACCACTCGATCCCACCACCTTCACGTCATCCGCGAGGATGAGACAGGGTGAGTTGGTTAACCCCGCCAAGTCGTTCATGAATAAGAGCAAGAGTAAATGGTCCGAGAACCGAACCTTGGGGCACTCCACTGGTCAATCGAATGACCTGAGAACTGGTCTCCCCTACTCTCACTGCGAAGGTTTGATTTGTGAGAAAAGCGGTTAACCACCTATGCAGATTTCCTCCTAGCCCAAAGCTTTTGATTTTGTGGAGCGATCTGTGGTTCACAGAGTCGAGTGCTTTACTAAAATCGAGGTAGCAAACCTCAACGGTATGGCCCTCATCTAGCCTCTCTGTGACTTCATACAGGTAGCATAGGAGGTTAGTGAGACAGGATCTATGTTTTAAGAATCCGTGCTGCGCCCCGCTTAGTAAGGTGTAACGCAGTGGATGTCGACATACATGTTCCCTAATCAGCTTCTCCATGCATTTGCAGAGGATGCTGGTTAGGCTTACTGGTCTATAGTTTATGTCGGATTTCTGACCATCCTTGTGAAGCGCAACCACAATAGCTGTCTTCGAGTCACTAGGCAGAACTCTGTCCGCTAGTGACACTTTGAAGAGCGGGCTCACGGGTGTAGCAAGGACATTCGCTAGTGGTTTAAGAATGGCTGGATGAATCCCGTCTGACCCTGGTGTTTTGTTTAGGTTGAGTTCCGACAGAACCCTGCGCACCTCCTCTGGTATCATGACTAGGTCCTCTTTAGTCTGGATCTGTTTACCCACTCCAGACGGGTTGACCCACCCTCCATCCTCCATGAGCACACTTCCAAAATATCTCCTTGACTCTATGGCCTTCTCCTGGTCCGTTGTGACTATTTTATCACCCTCCAGGTTAATGGCACCTATTTAGTCCCTAAGCACTTAGATATAGTTAATTTTCTTGTTCTTGCGTGCCCCTCGGATGCAGCACTCGAGGGAACAACAAGTTTTTTGACGTGTCTATAAGTTGTTCTATAACTGTACCTGTTTTACGCCCTAAGGCCGAGTTCATCTCTCTAGGCGTTGAGGTCTTCCTGAGCGGTGTAGTGGACCCGGAGCCATCTAC
>UZAN01053423.1:4696-16552 GCA_900618425.1 Echinostoma caproni
GGAGCAGAGGGGGGGGGGGGTAAGCATTGATAATTGGATCCAGATTTAGCGTAGGAACAGCCAGCAGATGGGTGGGGGTTGAGCTAATGACTGGGGTCGTTGAGTATTGGCTTATGGGCGAAATTCTACCAAATAAAGTAATATAAAGATCACACAATTTTGTGATTAGAGTGTTTAAAGGAGTAAGAGAAACACGACTAGTAATTACTAAACCGTGACGAAGAGTAATGAAATCCTTTCTAAGTAGTCCAGCAGAAATAAAGGGCGAACAATCAAGCATGGCAAGAAAAAGCATTGATAAAAAAAGAACCAATAGTGGCATACTTCACTGTAAATTATCGTAGCCTGCGTATCTGGAAGGCTAAACGAAGCAGTCTATCAACACAGGCTAGCACATGAGAGGACCACCCTGGATTGCTCTCTCTCTCTCTCTCTGGTGACTCCAAGGTATTTGTTGGTATGTGTTCTGGTTATGGGTAAGGAATTGATGATTGAAGGTTCTAAAGGATACTCGGATGGGGAAAAATTAAAATCGAATTTGAATCGTTTAGAAGCATTCAATTGAAGATCGGATTGGTTGGAGATTAATTGCACTTGTGCTGAACTGTCAGAAAATGATTCCATGTCAGATTGGTTTGATCAGATGGGTTGACATAGGACTATATCATAGGCATATTTAAAGGTCTTGACCGTTGGGATAGAGGATAAAATATTGATGAATTTTGAGAATAAGTATGGAGAAATCAAAGCACCCTGACGGACTCGGGAATTATTCACAAACGGCTTTGAAATAGTGCCGTTTACTTTCGTTCTTTGAATCCCTCATGTGCAATAAACTTTCAATCACGACAATGAGGCAATGGAGCAATCGAATGCATGTAACTTTCGAACAGGAAGAAGAGATTGTGGAACGGAATCGAAATCAGTGGAATAATCAAGAAAAAACACAACGAACAGTTTTTCATCTACAAATTTGCGAATAAAGTGATACTGTTCGCAATCGATCCAAAATATTGATTTTTAGGAAAGTAAAAAGTAGTTTAAAAGAATTTTAAACATATTTTGCTAACTGTAAGGTGGAAGGAAAACAATATCGTCTTTTATATTAGAAGGAAATTTATTTAAAATTGGTGGATCATTAAATGATCTCCAGAGCCTTTAAAACGATCACCCCTAGCGTCAGAATGATATAGACACATTGCAATCAGTTTGGTGGATGAAACGTTAAGTAGATGTGCTTGTAAACACTGCCGAACACCTTGGAACTATGCTCCCGGTCCTTGTTCAAGACCATCTTCGAGTTGAGACAATCCCACCTTTCGAGGAAACAACATATTCCGGAACACAAATAAGAATGATGAGCATTACCAAACATGCAATAATATTACATAACCGCTCACATTATCATTCCCAGCGGGGCAAGCTTTTGTGCCGGCTTGTAACACACACGTATATTCACACTGGGTGGTATGAAAATTGATGTAATTAATGCGCCTAGAGAGTCAAATATTATCTTTCGAAGGTAAATACGACATTCATGACGTGATAAGAGACGCTTGAGCCTCAGGGGTCCACATACTCTCCTGGTTCAGCACCCACCCACCCACGCACCCCTACGCTCTAACTCGGCTCCTCGTTGATTCATTTGGCACCATAATTGTGTAATCATATATATATATAAACCGCCTCCAACCCTCACCGCCGCACACCAGTTTAACGGCAAACCGGGTCGAACAGAGTGAGAACAAGGGACAAAAATAGCCGGTGGAGAAGAACACATACATAAACGAAGGGGTTTTTAAGCAGAACACTGCCACTTCGCAAGTCCTGACGATGTCACCTCGGCTGGTGATGAAACGTTTGCAAACGAGTTGTCAAGCTCGATGAACAGGCGAAATGGAATATATCTATCCATTTGATATAACTGAGCTATCAATCGATATTGTTTTCATTTCACAGCAAAATTTGTCAAAACAGTTTTTGAAGATAAGGTTCTTGCGGTGTGTAAACTACAGGGATTGATAACACGCCCATAGTGGGCAGTGAATATGTGCCATGTCTGGACACTTGACGGGAGGACTTGTGTTTACCGAATTTCGTAACATGAGTGGGACTTCCCCCACACATACTGTGTTGTATTGTATTGTATTATAGATGACTTGTGCTGACGACTGTGCTCACATTTCAGTCAAAAATGTGTTCACCGTTACAGTGGGATAAAAAATGAAATGAAAATTATTATACAACAATGATAAAACTTAAATATAAATATAAATAAGTTTTTAAATTAGTTCATTACGGATCCTCATCGTGTCAGTGGAAATCCGAACCAGATAGGGAACCGTTGAGTTGCTTTAAATGTTTATGCCGGAGGGCAAGCAGAGAAAATTGGATCGGGTTGTAGCGCGTGGGAACGGCAAGCAGATAAGTCGGGATTGAGCGGATGACTGAGGTCATTGAGCATTTTATGAGCGAAATTCTCGTATGAAGTGATATGCAAATTACACAATTTTATGATCAGAATGTTTAAAGAGATAAGAGAAACAAGGTTGACAATTACTAAACCGCGAGATAGAGTGAGTGACCTTCTACTACCATGAGAGTGTACTACAAAAATCTGTCTGATACAATCCCTAAAATTGCTACGCAACAAAGCGCGTTCAAACAGATGACTTTTTGTCGAAACGGAACACACAAAACTGGACCGCAATATGGTGAACATAATCGCTTTCCGTGTTTCGTAATCATGTCGAAACAGATGTTTACGGGAAGGTCATTTAAAGGTTCAAAACTTTGGGTCATAACTGTTCTGTACTTGGGCTGTACATGCATTGATCAAACCCTTGCAACAATCTGACACATTTCTTTCGCTTTAAGTTGATACTCCTCCAGATCGGACGCAACAAAGCTGATACAGTAGCCACTTATGTGTTTTCTTCTATCAGCGGAAAGGCATCAAAATATACGATTTTTCCATTTTAGCGACGGCGCATTAATTTGCAAAAGCTTCAGTACAGAATAAGTAGGATTTATTTATAAAAATGATTTACAGATTCGATCGAAACAGGTATCATACTTTCATCTCTTCCATGTTCCATTTGCCCTTCTTCAATTTTGAGCATTGGAGGCAGTCGCTTTTGAATGCAGTCCACCAGGTTGACCGTCGAGCAGAATTTTCCAGTTTCTTATTATACATGCTGCACCATAACCACTGATGACTACTGTCGAGGCAGCTAACTTTTCTCGGTTTCTATCATAGGAAGATATTTTCGAGTACATTAAAATCCCAACTGCTGATTGGTAATTGGATCTATTTGACATTAAACTTGAGCTCTTCAGAAGCTACATAAATGTGAAAAATAATATGAGATCTAATCGTTTTCCACTATCAACCTCACTCGAGAAAATATCATAACATTCATCTGTGGAAAATATAACTCCCGTGAATGTGTTTTGAGAGCGACAGTTATCGAAACTTGTCTAATCAAAGCAGGAAATTTTTCTATATCCCGATTGGTATGTGCAGGAGACCGACAACAACGTGCGCAGTATGTTCTTCCCTTTCAACTCGTTAGGCCGGATCCATATTTACTTCTTTTGACAGATAAAACGAAATTCATTGAAAGACTATATCACTAGATCAGCCTTCTGCGCCTGCTGAATTGCTCGTTGGTGGCCATCACCGAAACAAACCAAACGCCGAATTGAACGGCGACACGATTTGAATTTGTTGGTAAAATCAATACGTGCTCTGGTTTGTTGGCAGTTCAAAATAACACCTTCGCATCAGGTGGCCTCAACTGCATTTCAAACTGAGCCATGGTTATCCAAAAGTTAGCATGAGTGCCCAGGAAAAAATGGTTAATCCACCCGGACCAGCATTATGTTGGTTGTGTGCAACGTTTCGCAACTGTGAGCAAATGCAAGCATCATCATGTTCCGATCTGATCGGTTTTTGCCCTCTTGGTTTATGTGTTGATGGAGAAATTACGTTGACTGTACAACAAACTGGGCTTGTGTTTACATCGAAGCACAGTTATGCTAGTGAAGAACTGAGTCATCGGATTTATCTGTCCCTCGATTAAGTTGCCTCTCGGCTTTAAATATGTATGCCAAAATCTCTTGGATGTTTCATCCGGTTTGGGTATGGTGACGCTACAGAACGCTTACTCAACAAGTCGCACCCTTCAATGTCAACTTTTATATTTCTTGGATTATGTGTTCAGATCTTCCAGTATTAGGAATAATGCGTGACCAGTTTGTAGCGGAAACATTTATCCATTTTGTTAGACTAGAAAATTTGCAGTTGGACATCAAATCAGGAATTAATACACTTTACCTATAGGCATCAAGATGCAAGTACGATATTGGAAAGTGAAATGTATTTCCGAAATGAGAGTGGTGTTGAAAGAGTTTGATCAGCAATTCAATTTGTTTCGTTAGAAGTCAAATAACATTTGTTTGGTTGCTTCGGCAGTCTAGCCATGGGTGCTTAAGTGCTTTCACAACATTGTTTTGATTGAGTAGAACGAACTGGGTGAGGGAGGATTGGGTAGGTGGAAGATAATGTCTATGAACACGGAGGTGTTACGCTGTGGTTTGAATATGCAACCCCACGTGCATAGACTGCCCCGTTTTAACTCTGTCCACGGCTCAGAAAACTTCGTTCACATTTACGGTTTGGCAATAAGAACCAAAATGACCGCACTTGTGATGAACTTAATTACTTGAAACGTTTAAAAACACCCACATAATGTAGGGTGAGAACACAAGCTGGCGAATTACTTCACTTCTCAGCCTCACCACTTGGTGGTGGGCACAGTCACTCTCGCAGCATCAGACGGGGTGAACCCCGCCAGTCACGAGGACCTGCTGTTCAATGACGGAAACCGGCAACCTAAGCCCCGCGGGACTTTCAGTGGCGAACTACATAAGGCTCTGATAGGTTAGGTGTGGTATTAAACTGGCAGAAAGCAAAGCTGTCTACCACCAAAGTTAGGTGGCGGTGGTGGGGCTCGAACCTCAAACCACAAGATCCAAAGCACGGTTATGACAGCGAGTAATCCGCTGCGCCACCGCTACCTATGGAGCTTCTAATCTCGCGTCCGGCCGAGTTGACTTCATACCAGAAATTAAATGATTCGGCACAGAAACAGGCAGCAGAATCTTCATCGTTTTCGCTTGCAACTGTAGTTGCCCTAATGGGCTGAAGAAGAATCGAGTTTTGCCAGCGTGTAATGTTTTTCTTTTAAATTGTACATGCCAGTCTCCTATGCACATTCTGTGCCCGGGGTGTAATGTTTAAATAATGCCGAGACATGTGCTGTAGCCTTTCCTCAGCCATGATCCTTTTCAGAAACACCTCGAATCTTTGCATCAAAGAATCACTAAGCATTCCGGGTACTCATTTTGATCGGCGCAGATCCTATTGAGGCTTCTGAATGTTTAGTTGCCACGGCCGTGTGTATACTACCAACTGCAGGTTCTCTTCCTGTCCGGTCCACCTGAAACATTACTCTCTTGAAAAATGGTGATTACCAATCCCGCATTCAAATTGGAGGGGAAAGGATACTTTTGGTTCAAAGATTGGCACAATGAAATCACCTTCCCGCATCGCTCGTGGATCCTTATCTTCGATTATTCATATCGAGCATTGCGTTGTGTTGGTACGGCTATAAACTTGAAAAAAGAGGGAGTTCACCACATTGTTTTTCACCTCTCTCTCTCTATCATAACTCTCACGTGACTCTCCAATTGCTTGAGTACTTTTGCAAACGTGATACTCCTCAGGGTTATTTCCCAACCACTATTAATTTCTTTTTTTAATCCCTCCAATGAATATGACTCGATTTAGTGCTTCCATAAAATGACCGGTGATTTGTCTGACCAGCTCAACAACGAGTGAAGATATCAGTAAAAAGAGTATGTGTAATATGTGTAATGGATTGATTGGGCACAGACCGGGGGGAAGGGGGCCGCGAAACAAGTGTTTGGTATGTGTTCTGCCCTCCTTCAACACGGTTACACGTTATTCCGAGATTCGGCCAGTTGAGCTAATGATCGCGTGCAAAAAACCGGAGAAGAGAAATGGAGCAGCCCGATTTGAAATACTCATTTTATACGGGTATTGATCAAACTCGTGCAATATCACTCTAATTTCGGAAATGCATTTCATTCACCAATATCATGCATGTTGGTCAATGTCTATGGGTAAAGTGTATTAATTTTTGATTTTATCTCCAACTGAAACTAGCTTAGTTCTCTTCTGTCACCATTTGAATTTGCATGACCTTGAGTGTTGCGATAAAATTTGTAGTAGTTCGAAGTTACTGCTTAGATTTGGTAAATATTTTAAGCGAAGCAGCATGAGAATTCATTCTTCTCATAAATTATTCATATTTCATGAGAATGTTTATTAACTTGAGCAAATGTATCCCAATTTGCTTTACTCTTTTCATTCAGTACAAAGTAAAGAAGCATAGTATACTAGCTTCAATATATTGAAAAATTATCTAGCTATAAACTACTAACGCGTTATCCATAATACTGAAAGAACTGAAAACATAGTTCAAGAAAGGTCTTGGATTATGTTGATCTTTAAAGGTTCACCTTGAGGTGTTTGGCGCATTGAATTGGCGTCTTGTAGTAGGCTCGTACATTTTCTCGCTTCAGTTTTGTAGTAAAAATTGGTTAGACCTAATTAAAAATTATTTTTCCATATTTTTATAGTCTCTGGAGGTATCAAATTCAATGTCGAATTCATTCAGTTACCGCGAAGCAGCTGGGATTTTAATTTAATCAAGAACTTTCTCCTAATCGGAAACAAGAATGAGTTAGCTACCTCAGTGGTTAGGATATACGGTGTATTAGAGGAAACTTGTAAATTCTGTTTGGCAGTCAACTTGGTGGACTCCATACTACAGCGACTGCTGCCAGTGCTCACAAATGAAGAAGGGTAAATGAAACGTGGACGAACTGAAAGTACAATATCTGTATCGAATCTCTGGATCACTTTATTAAATAAATTCCAGTTATGTTTACTACTAGGACTTTGTTATTTTACAACTGATGCACTCGTGAACATCGTCAAAATCACGAAACTGTACATTTCAACGACATGTGACTAATGGATGCAAAGACACAACTGGGTATTATGACAGATATGTTGCGTCTGATGTAGGGCAATATCATATTCAATCCCGTGAATGAGGCTGGATAAACAAAGCATTGAGAGGGACAAATGTGATAAAAATGCGGATGTTGTACGAGTTTGTTCAATACCTATTCACATTCAACAAGATAGGCTTTTTCTTGGTGTGCGACGTTTGTTGAGGATCATAGACGGGGACAAACTACAATCTAGTACTGGGATGTGAAATTGTGACCAATGGACGTTATCCTCCCTATTGGTCGATGTGCTGATTGTCCGAGAGCAATCTTCAGATTGCTTGGTAGAATAAGCTCAGATTAAATAAGGCTTTGCATTCATGTGAAAAATTGATCAGCTTCATCGCCAGGTGGGATTGCGGGTGTTTCGTTTGTAGCACTCGGAATGGTCGTCAGAGTCGAATAGCTCGTAATCGGATGCAGACTGAAAATGCAAACAAATATCAGAATTTTCAATCAATAATCATTGGTCCGTTTTCGTTGTCCAATCAGCATCGATATGACTCGTTTGTGAGCTTTACAGCATTCAACCAATCCGATTTCAGCGGGAATATGAAAGTAGGATTGCTTGCAATGCTACATAGCACCCAAAGGTTTACTATAGCTAGATGTCATCTGAAGCTAACTCCCAAGTAGCCGTTTGAATTGTTGTAAGTGCAGAAGGTGTTAGTGTAGCCACCAACAGAGAGAAGGCTGAAGTTCTGACGAGATTCACCGAGAAAGTCCACATAAAACACTTAGATAAGCCGTCGCCTGCCCTATTGGCAGTCTCCCTAAACCCCTAACTTTTCGATTGATCCCTTTCCTCAGCAACACTGCCGTCCAACTGGACCACGACAGAAGTGGTACCAATCCTCAAGGGTGGATCAAGGGCAGCTTCTCCCATCAGTAGGCCTGCTGTCAGTAGTCCTGAAAACTTTCAAGCGCTTTCTTAAAGGAAGGTTAGGGAGATTTCTGGACCAACAACATATCACAGCAGCTCAACAACGCGGACTTGTTAACAAAACATCATGCCTCACAAACCTTCTGTAGTGATCCAGGCCTACACGATAGCGCCTACCGTGGAGCGGCGCGGTACAGTTCCAAGATATTTGCGATCAATCAAGTTTGAACGCTGACCTCAATAACACGAGCATGGCTTCTGAATAGACGTCATTGGTGGATGGTGCCAGCCAATCCAAGACAGTGCGGACAGAAGAAAGATTATGCAGGAAGTATTGGAATCTGATTGGTGGAAGCTTAGACAACCAATAATCTTCTTTTGTACTTATTATTTAATCGCCCTCGTTTCTTTCAATAAAGGAACGAACTACTGCTTGCTACCATTCCTGTGGCCTTTTCCTCGCGTCTCGTTCTCGTGGGACATTGCGAAACCGTGCCATTGTTGTCCAGCGCTTCTGAGATCCAGTCCGTGATAGCTTATTATTGATTTGTTTCCAGTGATTCCTATTGCGTGGTTGGTGTTCTGAATTTCGTGCGTATTACTACAACTATTACAATCATTACACCCTCTGTCATTTCTGGACAAGGTCACAAATGTTTGGACATACGGTTGGATTGGAGTCGAGTCTGGTAAAGCCTTTGAATCGGTCAATCACAGGTTCCTTCAACGTCAACTGGAAGCCCTGCGGATAAATTAGCAGGTGGTGAGGTGGATCAAAGCTTACCTGCATGAGAGGACGTTCTGTGGAACAGGAAACCTCGGATACGGCAGCTGCCCNGTGGTGGGCTACCTCGGGACTTAGTCCTCAGTCCCGTACTATTGTTGTTGTATATTACCGACATCACTGAAGTCTTCCAGGTTACCGGGTTCCTATTCGCGGCATATCTCAAATTGGTAGGGGATCGGTCATCAAGAGAAAGGCAGGAGGCCCTAAATGAAATCCACTGCTTGGTGGTTAAATAGGACCTGCCACTCAACTTCAACAAATGTAGGCAATCGCTGCTGAACACGGGTTTAGACGAGGTGTGTCACCTAGACGACGGGTTGACGAATACCATCAAACCCATCGAAGTGGTCAGGGATCTAGGTGTGCAGGTACATGCATCCTTGAAACCCTCGATGCGGTGTGCGGCAGCTACAGTGAAGGACAACAGAGCCTTATTCCAACTCTGCTAAATGGTAACACCGAGGGAGACTGCTGTACCCTCACCACTGTACAATTCTTTTGTTCAACCTCATCTGAAGTAATGTGTACAAGTATGGGCCCCTCTCTAGTATGGGATAAACAACTCCTCGAGGCATTGCAAAGAAGGTTCACCAGGATGATCAGTGGACTGCAAGGTAAGGCATACAAAGAACGGCTGACAGCCTTTGATTTATTCTCACTGCATCGCTGTCCTCTAAGGAGTGACTTGATTGCGACGTTCAAACAACTCAAAGGGATTTTTGTGTCCCTGTCAGAACTCGAACCGCCATCAGTCGGGTCGGAACTTCAAACCCTTAACGAAGACCATCAAGAGTTCCTGGCACCTTTGAACAATGGAATGGACTAATCCAAGCTAGATACTCTAAACTCAAAGGACAAATCACTGTTTACGCTCAATCACAATCCAACCCTCAGGGGGCATGTACTGAAGCTGATAAAACCACGGTCCAGTGGGAGCGCCAAGGCGCAAATTTTCTGCCATCGCGTAGTAAATGTATGGAACTAGTTACCACCCGCAGTAGTTGCAGCAACTACTGTTCTCCAATTCAAATGGAGACTAGAGAACTTCTGGAACGAGGTGTTCTCCGAGTATGACTAGAATTGCTCTCATAGTCACTACCCACATCTCCCTTATGTAGCTGTCTTTCTATTTCATAATCACTCTTTTACACCATACATCTCACGCATGAATACCACAACAATTCATAGCCCCCAGGAAGCTCTCACGGCAGGCCTAGCGGTTCGCTGCGGTGCGGCGCCTATCAAACGATTGAGACCGCTGATTTTCCGAGGGCGACCCTGCTCTTGATCTCTTCTCTTGTAGGTACATCATCCATCATATAACTGTGGAATTACCTGGTAGTCGAAGCACATTGGGAAATATCAACTCGCAGGTGCAAGAAGCTGGATGTCCCCTGGCCCAACCCTCAAGTCCTGTGATCTGACCTGCTCTGACGTGAGATCGATCGGAATTTCCCTCTGGTGATTGGCTACCTATGGGCTGCATTATGGTGTGTGCATGCCTATTTGCCGTCTAACGCGGTTCCACGGGTACCACGTCTCCGTGTTGCACGGAAGGAATGCAACATTTGATTCCATTTCATAGGGGAATTCGTCGAGGTATAGAGAGCATGAAACGTGAACCGTGGAGCTGATTAGTACTGTATAGCTGTTTCGACCCAGTCGGGCCTCATCATCATCATCATCAGCAGTCCGAATCCGGTGACAATGCTTCCAAACAGTGATCGTCCAGCGTTCTATCTTGCCATGTGGTGTCTGGCTGTCGACAGAACGGTGCACATTCGTTTTACAACAGATCAGATTGTGGACAGTCGTTAATCGTACAAGGTAGAACGAAAGCTTCTCTATTCTTTTTTTCGTTTCGAGAAGTTGTAGTTAGTAGTAGTAGCATTTTGGTTTCCAATCACAATTGTGGTCACCGGTTTTCTTCCGTTTTATTTAAGATCGTTTTATTATTTCCAAATTGACTTGATGCGCAATCTCCAGAGTGAATGATTTTCTCCTTAACTAAACAAATAATCTTCACAGAATACGGACCTCTTAATGAATCTGAACGGGCAAGTGAGAGGAAAAACAACCAAGACAGGATTTTCTTTTTTTCTGCTCACTCGTCGATGGTGTACATAAGACATGAAAAATGAAATGAATTAGAAAGTCTAGTCAAGTTTTTATTGCGTGTGTCTGATGCACCTGGGGAAGGTCAAGGGTAAATGTCATACGCTTTGGAACACAAAATGTGGGTTATTTTAATGTGAGCGATCGATACGGCTTCGAGTAGCCTTAGTCGGTGTTTGCCGCGGTGAACGGAGAACGTGTTTTTTCAACCAAGTGGCATGTGATGACCGAGATGGGTCCACGTGGTGCAGTCAGAAGCCCTGTTGTTGATTCACGCACGTACTTCGGAATGGGTTCGGTCGGTTCGATTATACATACACGATTGATGAGGATGAGTATACGAAAGGAATTCCTCTCAAATTGCGTGTGTATTGACTTGCCTGTTCAAGTTCACCGCATGATTAGAACAATCTATTTAGCCCCGACTGGGCCAGTACATTTTTCTCTCTGACCAAAACACTCAATTCTTTCGCTTCAGCCAAAACCCAAAATTCTTCATCCAAAACTCGTAGCCTCAGCACGCACAAAGTGGAGTGCCACCGCTGTTGGCTACTCAGGTCCAAGGTATCGGAATATTTTGAAGTCAACGGATGTAAAACAATTTATTTTCTCTAAATATTGGTGCTGCAAAGCTTGATTAGTAAATAAGAAGGTGTTTGGGGTTGCATGCTGCAACATATGTTGATTAGAGAAAGTTTAACCAATGTGCTACCATCGTTAAACCATTTGACACACGACGCACAGCTTCTGTGTAACATGCGATAATCCTAGGAGTAAACATCTCAATTGTAATGTCGTTCAAGACTATTGATTGAAACTATGGTAACTATAATATTCGGATGAGCGAAAAACCCAGTCATTTCGCTCTTGCGTTCACGTGTTTTCAGGTGTTTAATCTCAATAC
>UZAN01053425.1:1511-12686 GCA_900618425.1 Echinostoma caproni
AAGGAGGTGTCGAGCAAAGATTGCATTCCTAGGACGCACGTACAGAGATTGAAGTGTAGATATGGCATCGTCTAAGGTATTACAATCTGATACGTGTTCATAGACAGTCGACGATAAGAGGTTAATCAATATGTCTAGCTTGTTTGGATCTTCAGTCTGCACGCGTTTCAAGAAGGATTTGAACGTTCGAAGCCAATATATCCACTGTTTTGAAGCCTCGGGAGCGTTCAAATCCGTGTCGATTTTTTTCAGGACTGAGGTAACGGTCCATCGACTGATAGACGAGTAAATTGTTACGGACGACAACAAGCGATTAAGGTCGAGATTAGAGAGAGAACGCGCAAACAGGAACGATACACCTTACTCGTCTATTACTATCAGTACATGGGCTGAAAAATAAAAAGAACGACGTGAGTAACAGCATACGGAAACAGAACGAATAACAAACACGACGAACGGAATGATTTCAAATGACTTCAACCATTTAAAGCTATCATATTCAGCTTCTGCCAGTCTACTCGTGCAAAAATGGAACCATGATTGTGGATTCGAAAGAGCAGTAGTCAAATGGACACACAGATTCTCTGGCTTAATAGCTATCTTCAATGTTGATTTTTAAATGGGTTGCAACCCTTTCTGGATAGCTTGAGTACCAGTGTAGCCGTGTTCGGTATACGTTTTGCACCTTCAAAAAGTGAAATGTTACTACAAAACTGAATTAATCCAGAACCTAGACTAACTCCAACTGGTGAAGTAACAGAGCAAGTGGACAAGTTTTGTTATTTAGGCAGCTATATCACACCCGGTGGACGCATTGCAAATAAAGTGTCAGCTCGTATACAGAAGGCTCGATTGGCATTTGCAAACTTGAGACATCTGTGGCGCCATCGTGACATCCGGCTGTCTGTGAAGGGTAGAATGTCTGCCGCAGCAGTTCGGCCAGTTCTGCTATACGGCGCAGAAACTTGGCCATTAAGAAAACAGGATAAAGATACACTGTCGGTGTTTGAACATGCAGTATTGCACGAATCTGTTGGGACAGCCGGACGAGCAATGCTGAGGTTGGGCGCCGAGTTTTAGGTACATGCGGTCGCCCACTGGAACAAGTGGTCAACCTCCATAGATTAAATTGGTGGGGACGTGTTACGCATGTTACCACGGCGAGCGATGTTCGCCAAGGCAGGTATTGAGTGGAAAAAAGTCAAGGGTGGTCAAACCTGGCATTATTTTATTTTATATTTCACACACGTCGGATGTCAGACCGTGTGCCAAACAAATCGTGGTACAATAATCTTTATAAAGACCTGACATGAGCGTATAAAAACCCTAACCAGGAGTCTGGGTCATATAGGTCCCGTTAGGCTCCCTGGATGGGAACCTCGGGACAATCGTAATCGATGGTTGGAGACACTGAGTGATATGGCTGCATTTCGGAAACAATGGCGTTCATGCATGTTCTCAATTTCTTTGTGACATTAATGCAATGAAATTCCCAATTTTCTCTTCGATTCTACTTCCAACTTTCTTGCCTTCTACCGTTTCATCCAAATGGGTAGCCAAAGGACTCAACCAAATCCGGTGCACAAAAGTGTATTGTTAATGTTTGTTCAAACTGAATAGAAATGGGTTGAAAACGAATGAACGCTTTCTGTGTCCACATCTTGGGGTGCATCATTTTGTGTACTTGCAGCAGTCACAATTATTTTTGTCCGAGGGAAATACATTCCCAGTGTCACCAGGGAATATGAGTATGACCAATAATAATAATAATTCCCACAAAGAAACATTCTGTCATCCATGCAAGTGAGAATAGTTGGTCTTCAGATATGGGATTTGAGAGCAAAATCCCGTAAACTTCGAGGCCGTATAGGTTTTCGTAAGACTGCCAGCAAATTCAATTCTGGAGATTCCGATGAAACATTTTTCGCAAACCCAGTGTTCGACACAAGAAATATAGTTTAATGTTTCAGCGATTATAAGGATACTTTTCGGCACTGAAAAGCAGTAAATTTTAATCTCTATACTTTATTGAAAATGTGACAGATTAGGATTCTACTATCTGTTCTTGCATTACCAGCACCAACCCATTTAGACAATTGTATACTCCCAGTTGATGCCAGTTCTTCATCTGAAATGGGGGATTCCCGGGAAATAATTTATGTCAAAAGATATGAGTCCTCATGCCCAGATGGACTGTTCTCATCGGCATTTAGCGGTGGAGATTCAACGTTGGCCTTAGAGCTGACGAAACTTCTGGATTCGGTATAGGGTAGCGATTAGGCTACAGCTGAATGGTGTGTCGGTCATCTGACTGATTTAAAATAGGTGCTAGATCCTCTTGTGAAAACTGCAAAGGAATAAGTTTAATCAACATTACCTCTAAACCTCTCGCTGTCATCATACTCCGTCGATTATCTACTGCGCGTGAAGGGCGCATGCGTGAGAATCAGACTGGTTTTATAGCTGGTCGAGGTTGTATATACCATATTTTCAAGCTTCGCAAAATTCTAGAACACTGACGTTCTTTTCGTCAACCAACCATCTGTGTCTTCCTCGACTCAATCGACCACTCTAAACTCTGGCACTGCCTACCCCTGAAACGAGTGCCCGAAAAGTTTATTTCAACGTTACGATCCCTTTATACTAACAACCGAAGCGGAGTCTAAGTTTGACACTTTTTCACCTGAGTTCACCTCAGAAAGCGACGTTCGTCAGACTTCCCTTCTCTCTCTACATTTCTCATTAACTTTGCTATAGATTGGATTATATGAACAGCCCTATCCTCGTGCGAAGCTATGGATATTCAGTTGCTCCCAGGTGATAGACTGTCTGATGTGAAGTATGCTAAGTGAAGATCCAGGAAAGTGGCAAGGTGTACGCGCGCCCCTCAAATGGCTGCGTTACACTGTTGTGCTCGTCATCACATTGGAATTTATCGCCTCTGTTTCATCAGCATATCGATGCAAAGCCTGTCTATGTTCTGTACTTATTCTCACTATGACATGCTCCGACTGAAAACTGTGAATTCTGAGAGTCATAAATGTCCTTGGATAAAAAACGCCGATGGGCCGGATCGCAAACTACGCTTACTTGCACCCCTCCAAGATGAATGTGCCATCGTTGGTCAGCACTGTTGTTCTCTCACTATTCGCGAAGATCTCGGATTTAGCCTCCATTCTTAACACATGCATGGATTCCAACATATGTGCTGTATGTGTACATGAAACTAGGTTGAATCAAAACGTTGAGGACGTGTTCGTGCGAACAGAAGGCTTTGATTGCTGCCAGTGGGATAGGCAGCGAAGTAGGAAAAAAATGGAGGTGGCGTGGCAAGTCTGAAGTGATGTGGAACTGTTCTCAAAAATGCGTAGATTGTTTGTCCGGTTGTTTTTTCCGGCCACAAGGGTACAATCATTACTAATGTGTATAGTTGTGCTTCATGTTCTCAGACGGAAATATCTGTCTCCTCTGATTCCTGCATCCCGTTCCTAGTTCCATTATTGGACGCAAATCTTTACATACTTGTTGGTGATTTCAATCTTGCAAGCATTTCTCCACTACTTCCGTTTGGTCCAACTGACCTCTCTCATTCACTCATCAGAGGTACTTCTGTGTTGCACAGAGTATTCACAAACCACTCAAACTTATTCTCTCCCAAATTAACGGCCCGGTTTCTGGCAGTGACGATTGTATCCTTCTTGATAGACCAAAAGTATACTTTTGCACTGCTTATCAAACATTCATACGTCCTGAGCAGATAAAATTTCATCTAAGGGACTTTGCACCTAGCCACATTTCTCTTCCCAGCCGTTCTTTTTGGAATTGTTCATCGCTCTTTAAATGTGTCAGTCTGTTCACTGAAACGACTAAATTGATCTGGTGTTATTCCGTGTGTGTTATTCCATGAAAACCTTGTTTGTCTGTAACGGCAGAATTACCTCTCCCTTTATGAAGCCACTGAGAAGGCACAAATAAAGGGCCTACAAATCTCGTCATGCATCAGTCGTAAAGCACTATTCTGACTTAATCAGGTCAGAGATAACACATCTGAATACAATCTTAGCCGACCAAATTCTGCCAACAAACAGCACCAGGCTTTTACGGCAAGATATTCGCCTTCTCTATGGGCAAAACAGAAAATAGTAATACCTCGGTAGACGTCAACAGCCTTAACGCGGCTTTCATCCACCAGTCAAATGAGAGCCAGATTACCTCGTTCCCGTTCAATGAGTCTAATCAAGTGCCTTTTTCCAACGATAAAATCAGAAAGCTTCTCCGGTCCTCCAAATCATTCTCATTTGATGGTTTTCCTCTGGCATTTTTCAGATTCAGAGCAGCTCCCCTGACCAGTATGATGACATTCCTCGCTAAGATTTCCTGTCTTCCCGGCCGATTCCAGGCTCTTGGCGTTCAGTTACCATTATTCCAGTCCCCCAATTCCTAGTCCTTAACTGTTCTTGCGAAACGGTTTCGTCCGATCGCGCTGACCTCAGCAGCTCTAAAGTGGACTGAAAGGGCCTTCCTGAATGGCTTATAGTCAATTGCCACAATCCTCTATGACCTATTCTAGTTTGCATATAAACCCAACAGGTCTACACAGGATGCCGTGTCCACTTGAATCCATTTTATCAGTAAGTCATTGAATAGTTCGACCAAGTCTGTTCTTTTTTCTCGACTATTCGTCCGCGTTTGATTCTGTTTCTCGGTCATCCTTTACTTTCAAGCTTGAATCTTTTGGCACTTCGAGGCAGCTACTCTCATGGCTGGCTGACTACTTCACAGAGAGGTTTAGGTGCACCAAATTAAGAAGGAGGACATCAAAACCACTTGTTAATGATTCTGGTGTTCATCAAGGTGCTGTTCTATCTCCATATCTTTTTCTGAGTTTATCAATGATATTCCGGANTGCTTACATCCAAAAGTATACTGGCGACGTCCTTTTGTGTCATGAAATTTCCTTTCCTTTGGAATTCGATTCTTTCACTAACAATCTATCCTACACCCAACAATTTTCCAAACAACTTGGTCTTAGTCTTAACACATCCAAGTGCCTAGACTGCATCTTCAGTTTTTACCGCTCTTCATCTCCAACGGACTCTGCTACCGTTAACTGTAAACCTGCACCCAGAATGACCTTAGTTAAGCACCTGGGTGTCACCTTCGGTAGTAATCTTCGATGGTTCCCACGCCTTTACAATTGTATGGGACAACTGGGACACCTCTCTTTTCAGTTACACAAACTCAGACATTTCCGAACGCCAGCCCTGTCCTCTTTCGTTCACCAAAAGCCTCAGTATTGTCAGGGGTGGTTATCGCTGGTCTTCCCTCCCTTGCACCCCGCTAAATGCTCCCATACGACCAAGCTTCTCAAATAGCCTCTGCTGAGTAAGCCCTACTCACTGCCTTCACAGATGGAGGTGCTTTCCCACCAAAGTCATGGAACGAAAAGCCACCGTTTCGGGCTATAACCAGGTTGGTGAATCACTGGCAGTGTGCCTAGGGCAGTTGGCTGAAAACCAAATCAAATCAACCCAGAGGGGGTGTGCGCATCACACACCCTTACATCCTCCTGGTTGTTGCAGTGGTCACTGGGACGATTGGGTATCAAGGTTTATTGAGCACCTTGGACGTTTTACACCGTTCAAAGGGCCCATGATTCGATGAACTGGACACCGGCCCCAATTGGTTGCTGTTTTCCCCCATCACCCTGCTGCCTTGCGGGTAAAGTTTTGATTAGCCGAAGGCTCCGTTTGTGAATTCCCCAAGAAAATTTACCTGCGTTTTCTTGAGCAACCTGGCAGTATTCCGTCCACTAGTAAATAATGGAACATTGTTCTTTTTATAAAGATTATTGCACCGTGATTTGTTTGGCACAGACTGACCTCAGACCGTGTGAAATACTCTACTCTATCATTCACCAGTGTGTTTTACCCATTTTACTTTATTTCTCCCCTGTAGTGTTTCTCGGCCTTTTAAAACAAGACTTTAAAGCCATACGTCGTGGTTTGATGATAATCAGCCGTGCATCACTAATCCCAATCGATTCAATAATCATAGAACTCAGTGATGGTCATCGACTCTTGTGTTAAATTTGCGAATAAGATTCTTAACGACCCTCTTCATCCACTGCACTCCGGTCTACCATCTTGTCATTCCCATCCGTCAACACACTCCTGTTTTCGGTATCTGCCCTCTCGCATTAACATTTCTAAGAATTTCGCTGTACCCTACCTGGCCCGAATACTACCCAAACAATAATAGATCGCAAGTGAATTACGCCAAAATCTTTGTTCGTGAAACAGACTTCAGCAGCGTTCTTTACTTTGCATGTTATATAAAACTGCATATTTTCTTCGGCGTGACCAGTGTACTTTTTTAACTGAAGTGTAAGCATATAAGCCTAAGCAAGTTATACAAATACAAAATACAAGCTGTTCTGAATAATTTCAGTGCTTGTGTATCCATGTTCCTTATGAGTTTTTCACTTTCAAAGTGAAAAAGGTTGCTACAAGACTGGGTTGGAACAGCTGCTAGCCTCAGTGTAACTGGGGAAGTAACAGAGCAAGTGGACAGTTATATCACACTCGGTGGATGCATTGCAGATAAAGTGTCAGCTCACATTCAGAAAGCTTGATTGGAATTTGCCAACTTTAGACATCTGTGGCACCGTCGTGACATTCGGCTTTCCTTGAAGGATAGAATGTTTAGTCAGTTCTGCCATACGATGCAGAAATTTGATCTTTACGAAAACAAGATCAAGATAGACTATCGATGGCTGAATGCCGCTGTCTACGTAGCATTGCACTAGTCTGTTGGGGTAACCGGACAAGCAATTCTGAGGTTAGGCGCTGAATTTTAAGTAACCGTGGTCGTGCATTGGAACAAGTGGTTGACCTCCAATGATTACCATAGTTCGGGCATGTGTTACGCATGTCACCAAATAGATCGCCAAGGCGCTCAATGTTTCCTGAGGTAGGTGGTGGATGACAAAAGCCAAGGGTTGTCAAACTAAGACCTTGCAAGAGGGTACAAAACCTTAACCAGGGGACCGGGACTTATAGGTCTCGTTAGGCTCGATGGATGGGGACCTCGGGATCGTTTTAATCAATAGTACGGGCATCGTCTCAATTTCTTTGCATTCTTAGTCTACTAGAATTTTCAATTTTCTCTTCGACTTTACTTTTAACTTCCCAATCTTTCTTCTACTCCATCCTAATAGACATCCGAAAGACAGAAACCTAAACCACCGCACGAAAGTGAATGGTTTATGGTGGCACTGACTGTATGTCACATTGCAGGGTGGGAACCATGCCTATACTCTCTGTTGTCCCATGTGACAGATTGATTTTGATGTTGGTTCAGTCTACCAATCGCATGGACGCGCGTGGGTGGTTGTGTATTTCTCTGATAGAGAAAATAACACTTGTATCGCTTGTTTCTCGCATACACCACGTATGCGACAGTTCACTCCAGCTGAAGCAGATCCCAATGATGTTGATCGACAAGCACGTGTGAATTTTACAAGTTGCCCCCTTCTCCGCACCCAGCTGCACACAAACATCTGTAGGTATATTATCGCCCAGCTTATCACTCCTTTTGCATACTATCGTCCTACGGTTGGCAGGTAAAGCTGATCGGAAACACTTGATAAAATTGAGTCAACGGTCCACCAGTAGCTCATAGAAAGCAAAACCAAAATATATTGTTGATCGTATGTGTGGGTGTTTGTGTAGGCTTAGTGTGTTTACCCTGGGTAGTGGGTCGTGGTGGGGGGTGGGGGGTATGGAATGGGAACACATGGGTACCTGTTTGTTTTTCCCTCTCACCTTGTTTGATATGATATTTTTTTCTTAACAAACAACGAACGGATTATCTAATGGGTGAACAAAATGGATAAAACTATGAAAACTGTAGTGAGGGCTTTTGGTGTATTTTCAAAATGAAGCTGGTGAACATGCTTGGGCATTTTATGTACCTTGTATTACGCAGTCCACATGATACGGTATGCACTGTCGAGTCACAGTGCGAGTGTTTCCAATAACACGACATATTTGAACCGCATGTGATGCAGCGGTTCCATCGGATGATTATCTGACCGTAATTGTAGTACCAAACTCTGTTAAAAACATAAAGTCAATAGGACAGTTTATTGCGACCGTACGAGGGCGGAGCAAAACATTTCCGGATTTACACAAAGTTTTATTTGTTACATAGAAGTAAGTATTATATTTTCTCGAAGTATTCTCCACCAGCGTGCATGCACAGTTTAATGCGCTCAAACCTTTTGGTGAAACAGCTAGACCATGACGAAGCGGGTAATCCTTCAAGCAGTTCAATAAATGTCTCCACTGCAGCTGTTGGTGATTCTTATCGGATTCCACGCATCATGCGCTGGACATTTTTGAATACAGTGCTTCTTGAGGGCGCGTCATCACCAAAGGTAGCTCGCAAACTTTTCACGCCCTGTTGCTGCTTCTGCTTTAAACCACATTTGTAGTCGTAGAAAATCATCGTCCTCCAGTGAAATCGACTGAATTCCATCCGTACAGTCCGAATGTAACGACCCTTATGACTTGTGCTGTGTTGTGCTCAGCTGTTAATATTGGGTTCTGTGAGTTGCGGTGGGGGTGAGAAAAGCTTTAAAGGCCTATCCAGACAGACAGTAAAAAGAATAGCATTCCACGAATTACAATGCGCACCGTTTATAAATTGTGCTATACCATGTCTTAGTATAAAATTGATCAAAAATTTCAGAACACCGATTCCTAGTTTCATTCGTTTTTCAACAATACATATTATCCAGAATTCCATCATATCTAAGTTAGTTTAATTTGTGCAATTTTTAAGTGTGCAGTATAACAAGTGCTCAGAATTTCAGGCTTCCAGGTAAAACGGCAATGGAAATCCACAGAAATAACTTAGGAAGACAGATGGCGTCAATCTACCTTCGCCAATGATTAATTTTGCTCGTGTTGTGGAAAAAGGCTGGACACCAACTACACTTAGGACAAACGATTTTGGAAGTCGAAGGGAAGGTCGACTTCACAGATTTGCTGTGGAAACTCATCAAGAAATAACAAGTAAATTGGAAACTTTGAGATGTTTTGTGCATTGATGTTTCCATACGAGCTCTGTTTTTCTATGCTGCAGTAGTACAATACATGTTATTTATATATGTTCATTATTTAAGACATTAAACTAATCTCAGATAAGTGATCTAACAAGTCAACACAATGATCTGCATAGAACGAAAATACTTTTCAAGTCCCTCATCAGCCTTATCCATTGCAAAGATGGTGGAGTCCTGATGTGTATAGGGGGAGTAAATATTGCATTCGCTCTGGATATGGTACCACTGGCTTTTACGCATATTGCGCAGAATTGACACCACTAGTTATCCCTCCAGTAACTCTCATGGTTTCTTTTCAGCCTAGGCACGGTTAACAGTAGAGAATGCCTTCTGGGGGTTGTTAATTCTGTGCTTTATCACCTTGGTTTGTTCGGTCATGGACTTCTTTAACTTCTGTGTGGGATACTTCTCTTATCTCTTGTGTTCAAAGAAGTGCCTAACGCGCTACCCCATGGTTCTACCATGATTCTCCGTTCACCAATATATAAGAAGATGAGAATGAGTTTGGGAGAAGATATGACAAAATCTACCTGCACTTACCGGAACCCTGGGGACTTCTTCCGGGCATCTATTGAGTGTGCATCTAATAGGGAGGAGCAGGATTTATTTAAGGGTAGTCATAACCTTTTCATTTATAAAGGAAAAGATGTGAGCTGTTTTGTAAAGCCCCGTCGTTTCTCCTTATTTAGTCTGACAGTTGATTATTTTTTGCACAAACCCAGCAGAAGTCCGTTAAGAAAAAAGTTTGAATTCTTCAGAGAGCTTGTCCTCGATCAAGACTTTTCTTGTCCCGCCCCTGTTATCTTCCTACATCGTCTCGACCAGTCCTTCTGTGTAAATCATGGGTGAAATTTTCTTTTATATATATATATATATATATATATTTATAGCCTTGATTGGACTTACTTACTCTGTAATAGCAATTTTGTAGTCTCATACAACGTATTCAAAGAGATGCGATCGAAACATCAGTTAGTAGGGCATCTCACAGGGTCTTATGTTGACTCTTCGCGAATTCATAATTAGATAGCATAGTTTCCAACAAGTGAAACGCAGACCAGCTTGATAGGACTGTAGCACCGGTCTCTTCTGACAGGTGATTACGGAACAAGGGATATTTGGTCATTTAGAGAATGCAATCTCCCGCAAGTGTTTGATATTAAAATGTAGAAAAGTCGGGACGCGCTCCATAAAACCTTTCTGTGATATACTTACGGGAGTTAAGTAATAATATTATCATCTTTTGTCCTCTGAAATCATCCATGCAATGCACTTCTACGTTGTTCTGTGTCCTCCATCTTAAACAAGGGCAAATAGGGCAATCCGTTGTGTGCACACCATTTTCAACTCATCAGAATATTTCATTTTATCCGATCTTACTTATCCCGCGCGGTCAGAAAAAGCAGAAACTGGGGAATGGAGTAACTCCAAACCGATCACCACATTGTGAAACTCAAATCCACATGAAAATATAGTGAGAAATACCAGTGCGTTGTTGCTATTTACACAATCAAAAGAGACTAACTGTCTTCACAAACAAATTCAGATTCGTTCGAAGGTTTCTCAATCAAGTTTTAACCAAAACCCGGAGTGCTTTATCCTAGACCCACAAACTGGTGTGAGTGAGTCAGATAAAAAAAAGTAATAAAATATTCTGAGGTCAACGAGAATTAGAGAGTTCTAACTTTATTTTACAAAGGTTAGAGTTGCAAAGTTTGTGAAACAAACGGGAAGGTGTAGTGGTTTTACGCTGCACAACAGTCCGTCGCAATGGAATCGAATGCTGCACCGCAAATTGATGAAGACGACGCGCGATTATTGTTGAACCATTCTGCACGTTCCGTAGGTCTATGGTATTTTCAAACAAATTGAAGTATTTAAAGTGCTTCTGTGTCTTAATTTATTGAAGGCCTGCTTCAGCGGGTTGAAAAAGGACGGTATATTGAGAGAAAGATAATTTGATGGACGGTGTGTGATTGTGCGCCCAAAGCCCTCCAATAAAAGACTGCATTATCAAACATCAAGACTGCAGAAATACCAGATTA
>UZAN01053427.1:0-16548 GCA_900618425.1 Echinostoma caproni
TCAAATCAGGTGCGTGCATAGCTGAAGTGCCTAAGAATATCAAAAGCTTCCGGTCCTAAAGGACTATGTCCAGTCGTCCTCAGAGAATGTGCGCATTATCTGGCGGAGCCACTTGCCGGTATTTTCAACCGCCGCTTCGAGGAACAAAAATTGTTGACTGTTGGAGACCTGTGCTCATTACACCAGTCCCCAAAAAGAAGCCGGCAAACTACGACCAATCACCTGCACTTCTATTTCACCAAACATTTTCAAAAAGTTTATGCTCAGTAAAATTATTACCAATGCTGGGCAGCTGGATGAAAACGAATTCGCTTATCGCAAACAACGTTCTCTCTTAGATTCTCTCGCTCGTTTGGTAAACTCAATTTTGCGATTCCTAGACGTGCACGGCAAGGCATTTAGTGTGTGTTTCCTCGACTATAGTAACGCTTTTAACTATGTTGATAGGAGTAGGCTTTTATCCCTACTCCAAGGTGTTGGATTGTCCGATAACACCCTCTCTATACTACAAGATTATTTTGCTGGTGGAACACAATTCACAAAGCTTCTTGAAAAAACCTCCGACTCCCTACCAGTCAAATCAAGGGTGCTCCAGAGAGCAATTCTGCCCCCCATTTCTTTATCTTTTTATGTTCGTGACCTTCCCACTAACCCAAATGTTCTTCTTATTAAGTATGCTGATGATGTCACCATTGGTTCCAAATTCCCAGGTGATTTTTGCTTCTTACATCTTCAAACCAGTTTATCTGCCTTGAATTTATGGTCTTTGTCTTCGAAGTTATCTCTCAATGTATCTAAATGTAGTGATGTCACTTTTTCGCTCGCCAAGGGAGAACGGATGCATTCTTTTGAAACAAATTGTTCTGCACTCTGTGTTGAAAACCAACCTGTTCCCCCAGTAAATTCTTTACAATACCTCGGTGTCAATATCTGCCAAGATCTCACCTGGACCTCACATTTTAATTCTACATTTGTAAAGATTTTACGGGTGTTTCCTTATTACCCTCTTGCGTTCTTTGAAAGTTCCACTGTGCTTACTCACTCGATTTGTATATTCTTGTGTTGTTACTCATCTTCTCTACTGTTCCCCAGTTTTATTTGCTGGTCTTAGAGCTAAAGATCACACAATTTTACGCCAGTCTATTAAAATTATTTCTCGCACAAGCGGTATTCCTTATTTGCGCTTGCTTAACTTCATTCGCGAAAATTTTTTACCTTTTGGGATAACTCCTGTAACAATATTCTATCAGACACTACTCACCCATTACACACAGACCTTAAACAACGCGTATCCACTTCGTTATAAACTGGTGTCTGCTCGTACCACTGTCTATCTTTTATCTGTCATCCCCTATCTTTCGAGATTTCTGGCTCAAAAGGCATCCGCCAGAGAGGATGTTTTGAAATTCCTACGCAATTGATATTCATTTTCAAACATTTTACTCCACACTCCTTTAAATTGACGGTGCTGCTTTTTCTCACTGTTTTTGTAACTGTATGCAACGATAAATGTTTCTGGAGAGCAAGAAGCTGAGAATCCATCCATTAGAATGAATAAAGCAATTTTTGACTTGACTCGTATATTGTAGCACAAAGTACGCTCCAAAGCAAGATACTTGTTGTACATAGAAACGCGGCACATAAAGTTCGAATGGATCATTGGTTCTCGTGTGTTTCCTGACACACTCTTCTGTCCCTTACTTCTTATTGTTCAGCGTGTTCAATCTGAAAAGGGACGGGGAATGTAAGAAGAGCTTTTAGTATTATAGACATTTGCAACCACTTCGGTTTCAATATGGTTACACTACACGGTGTAACTAGATGATAAGTTGAAAAACGTGCATTGTCTTACGTATCGCAGTGTACGTTTGTGTAACCTTACCAGTCGAAGCATGTCTTACATTCCAATAGTTGTATGGCAAATGATGGACAAAAATCAACATATCTGGTAAATTTCACCCAGTTGCGCGTTGCCTTACGCATTTATGCTTGAATACTGCCTTTAATGAGAGACGTGATTTCTGACGTTCAAACTCACCCCGAAACTGAGGCACCCTCTTTCGGTGATTTATTTGTAAAAGGAAGACATTATTGCAACAATGCATGCGTTACATCCTGGACGAATGCAATCAACCGGTGAAAACAAAAAAGACTTGTTTATCAGCTTGGCTTTATCTTGGCAAAGCTTCCTCCATTGACAAGTGTTTATTTTGTAATCTATTCGCAAATCCTATCTTAACCTTGTATGTGTCAGCAGTAGGCACCAGTTGAGTTGCAGCAAAATTGTCCAGGACATCAGTCGTTCAGCACTGGCTTCTATTTTCATACCAACAAGTTGACCTGAACTCACTAGGTGCATAGCTTCTTGGTTTCAGCAAAACGTATCATTCTGTATTCTTAGCTCCAGCAGTAACATTCCATAGTGATTTTCCTCCCACTTTATTTTTGATAAAGGTTAGGTTTAATTTTACTAAATTTCACGAAAGCAAACTGGTCGATGCAGGAAACTGGACAAAACCCAAGCACTGAGTGACAAAGGCCCAGCGACAGGAGGCATTTAAAAGCAAACCAAAGTGACCTTTGTGTGTCAGCTATACTAGTCCAATCATCACCATTGTAGCGAATCCACGAGAACAAAGGTGTTAAGTATTAGAATAACTTAGAAAAATGCGAATTACGACAGTGAGGAAGTTATACTGATGCAAAAACATAGTCTCATGTTATCGAAGATGAATTCAAAGATTCATGTAGATAGATATACCGTGGCACGTACTTTTACTGTTGGTGCAAATACTTGCAATGATTGGACGTATGGATCTCACGATGCTCGCGAGTACGACTGAACGGAGCTCTAAACAGCTTTCGGAATTCATTTTACCAGCCATCAGCAGATATCGAAGAGTTGCTCGAATGTCAGCTGTTCAGGCTACTTGGTTATTCCAGAGTAAACAAACTCTTGTTGAGACTTGTTTGAAATCATCTCGGTGATAATGTTAGGTGGATATCTTCTGGTCCATCGCTCCCTCTTAACGTAGCGTTCACTGCATTTACACTGAGATTAGCAAATGATATTACAATTAACTGACACAGATATTCAGTTTATTTCTCTATAGTCCGTTACGCATACAACTATGGAGATGAGTTTGGTTTGGTTGTGTAATATATTTGGGTGACTGAAAATATGAAGACTTTCTAAGGAACACAAAATTTCCTCTACGGTGCTGGTTTCTCTCCTCCGGATAAATACATCTCGATAATATGTTTGCATGGTCTACGATACACACCTTCGTGAACTCTGTACAACCTTCGTCAATCGAATTTCTCAACTCCCACCTTTCTCACACTTTTCTCTTCTCTCCATCCCGCAGCCCAATAAAAGCAACTAAAACCGCCGAACGAAAGTACATGTTGATGGACATGGAAACATAATTGAACTCAACTGAACCCAGAGTCACAATATCAGATCGGTATGTGCAACCAGTATAAACTTAATAATTCCTTATTCATAGATTGCAAGGCGATTCTGTTTGTTCGAAAATCGTTTCACTGTGTGAATTGTATTTGATGTTCGCGTCAGCAAACCTGCTACAGAACCGGTCCCAAACTTAATCTGGTTGGGTCTATTTGAATGATGCATACTTCATTACACTAATTACAGGCGTAATAGTTGCATTAGTGCTAGACCCTTCGGGCAAAGCACAATGCACGACAGCATTTGTGAGAGCCATCACCCGAAACTAAGCTCAGTGGGTACACATAATCGACGATTGTTTATTTCTGCGCGTATGTCAATGTGGGTTGACCGAGTGCGTTTTATGCTATTTACGTAGGATTATCCACCAGTTTTGTCTGCCAAATTGACAATACGCACGAAGCCCCTGGGGTACATCGTAGCTAAGTACGCGCTCTTTGTCTAATTTTTACAAGCCAGGCGCCGATTAACTTCAACCCTACAATGCCACACGGCGCCCACGTCGATGGGACCCAATTATTTGGGCTTATTTCCCGATCAGTTCCCCACTAGGCTGCTGACGGGGGGTGACGGATCCTAACTGTTGGAAGTGAAGGTTCGGCCTGCGTTGGATCACAATGAAACACAATCAACACAATCATGCGATGCTGAATTGGTTGAAACTAATTTGGTCTGAATTAAGCGGGAAAGATGAAAGTGTTTCCGGCTGAATGAACCTGTGTGAACGCAGTGTTTTGGTACGGATAACAGGATGTGTAGGAGGCATGCTGTTTTATACGAAGCGCAACAAACAAAGCGTGGACCATATGATTCAGTTGCTAGTACACTTTTTGCTCAAAACCCAGTGATTTTGTGGTTTAGAGTTGTGTAAACTCATGGTTATGGTGACCGTAATTTCGCATGTCTATGGCAAACAAGATCTGTACTTATCAGATTCGTATTTATACATATACACACATTAACCAGTAATCATAATAATATTAATAATAATACAGGTGTTAAGAGAACCGGTGCAACATGATTCCTAAAACAGGAATTTTTCATCCTCCAATATCATACCCACACATATCGGTAGCCACGGGCATTAAGCATTTAGTTACCTGTTGCCTTGCCTCAAGTATCCGAGTGAATGAATGTGTCTCATCCAGAACACATATCTTCCTAACAATTAAGGAAATAATCAAGTTGTGAAAGTTTCAGACCGAGTCATAACACTGGAGGCTAGTGTTGAGCTGAACGAGGATCAATATTCGCAACAAGCTCTCTAGATAGGTTGTGCTATATCGTGTACATTCAAAATGATAGACTTTCTGGCCAGCTGTCCGGTGGCCGAGGGAGTAGTATACTTGTGTTCTACCTGTGAGGTCCCGGGTTCGATCCCCGATTGAGTTGATGAATTAGGAAATTAGTCATCGAACCATTTGGTTCAAACGTGTAACGTCGTCGCCACTACTGGCAATTCCTCCCTGATCCTACATCAACGGGGTGTTATTTCAATCACATCTTGTCAGAGATGAAACAATATGCGGAATCAAACATTTATATTTCATTTCCCGTTTATGAGGAAACTTTTATTCAAACTTTCATTGACGACTCACGATAACCGTTGCATTATCATGACATAGTGAACAGTCACCCACCGAGGGGAGACAAACCACTATAAAATAGACGCGTTTCGTTAATATAATGATAGGGTTGCCACTATCAAAAATGAACGGAACGATCACAATCTCTACACAAAACTTTCAAATCTGCCAAACAACAATTGGAACAATTAACCTTGCCTTAGGAGCTCATTCGTTGGACCCCGGTGAATTCTAAGGAAAACTTGTCGGGGTAGTCAGCTTACATGGTAATTGTTGGATGCCATATACCTCTGTAAGTTGGATGGGTTATTCGAATGTGAAAAGATCAGTGATATCGGTGTGGCCTCGTAGCTCAGCTGGTAGATCGTGTACTGCGCAATCACAATCTCGACATAAATCAATGCCAATCGCTTGAATGTCCAAAGCGGATAATTCGAACCGTCATCTCAGACATTGAGTTCGTTCGTTATATTACATTTGATTGGCTGGGAACCTCACTAGTGAATATGGGAATTAACCCAGGATGCTGCTAGCGATACCTGTGAGCAATTATGATCCTGTCTGCAGTATATGAATTCCTTAGACGATGAAACTGACATAAAACAGCCTAAATCGGAGCTAATGCATTCACGCAACTGTATACTCCCTTGCATGTTTGGATATGTACGGATCCACCGATAGAAATTGCGACCAAGAAAGCTATATCTTTCGTTTACATTGTGACTTTTGTTCTCCGGCATTTCAACAATGTATTTTGTTCAAACCATTTCCACCACCGGAATGAGAATTTTTCGTTAGCGCAGAAGGACATACGTGTACAGAATCGATATCCAAGTGGAAAATAGTCATTGGAACCGGGGAAAGCTGTTTCATGATGTGACTTTCGTACACTGAGAAACGTTGCGTCCTTAGTGTTAAAAAGAGAGGCATGCTAACGGTTCGTCAAAGCTAAATTTGAAACGTTCTATTATTGATGTACGAGAGACATGGTACGGCAGAGCGTTCCGATTAGCTCAAAATGTGGCGGGGGACGAAGAATACCGGCATTACAGTCAATATTATTTTTCAAACACAAATTTCATTTTTATACTCAGAAATGGACAATAGTAATAGTTGTAGCAGAGGATGACGTAGATAGCTTAGGTTTTGCCGCGTTANATACACCGCAACGGAACCTCCCCGAAGTCAACGGTGCCACGTGGAACAGAATTCCAGCAATAGTGATCTCACTTTATAGTTGTTTAAATACAAACACTTGGTCATAATGAGGACTATCAACTCTGGATACTGCATCATTTTTTAATTATGGGGTGTCTATGGCCTTCACGTCACATTAGGAGTTCAAATAAAAGAATGATTTGAGGGATAAGCACACCTGACTAGCGGCAAGGACTGAAAAACCGGTAGCGTACTTCTGGGGAATTCGTTCCAGTCATTTATATACTGCTCATTATAAAAATACTGATTAACGTCATTCAGTTGGGGCAAACAGCAAGTCAGTAGCACTGAATCACTCCTACCGGAGCCCAAGTTGATCTAACTAATGAAAGCTATGTTTTTCCAGTGGGACTATCAAGGGATCTACCACAACCGACTACATGACTTACACAACACGTAAACGGACCGGGAAATTCAGGCGAAAGTGCGATAGTTAGTTAATTGTTTTTCAGTGGGGTCTCCTCAGGCTCTAGGCATGGTTTGATAAAATATCTTTTGGTGCATGTGATCTAATTCAATCTTCCACCCACCACTGAGACCGCTTCAAAGAAAATGACCCACTACGTATCGGCCTGAGGGAACGAATGCATCTCAACACTGAAGTGAGATATTGTTGATAGGGCATCACAACCCTGCATACGGATTAGGATGAAAGAACAATGAAAACATGATCAATGGTTGCGGAAAAGCACTGCAATCAGAAGCACATTTTCAAAACATTCTTTTTGGAGAGATGTATGGAAACCAGGTAAATGGAAAGCTGAATAACTTTGACAGACGGTTCCGTATGCGGATGCTTGCATGGGATAATTCCCTAGCGGACTAGATGTTTTATCATCGCTTGAAGAAGATAGTGATATGTCAGTCCTGAAACTGTGTTTTATGTGCATATTTGACTCCGTACGGACGTGAGGCTGACAGCCTCGAAGTATTGTTTACATCTTTTGATTATTTTTATTTGTTCTATTCAGGAACACAACTCTTTTTTTAATAATTCGTCATCATTCCCAAGACGTCGATCAGACAAAACTATTCAACTCGCCATCCACGGGAAGCCAAAGTGGAATAAGCAGTATATCCATTTAAAAAGCTATGTGCCTTTGGGACGGAAAAGAAACCTGATTCATTGCCTCGCTACCAGGGCGCAAAGAATATGAGCGGACGATACCATTGATACAGAACTGAGGTTTATTCGAGACGTTTTCCTTCAAAACGGTCACCCAGAGCAAGTTGTTGACAGCATTTTGGGGTCTCACCAGTTGCCTAATAAGACCGCTACTGCGGAGAAGAAACCGGTTTACACTTTATCGTTACCTTTCAAGGGCGACACAACTGCCCATATCGTAATACAGTAAAAAAAAGCATTCCCAGCAGCAAAATTCCTTATTGTGTTCATCTCCAGGCCACTTCTGTGCTTTCAACTGAAAGATAGATTGTCTGTTTCTGCCGTCTCTTTCTGTGTGTGATTTTTAGCCGTTTCTGCAGGGCAAGGTACATTGACCGCACGAGTAGACGTTTATCTGAACGAGTCCATGAGAACCATCCGTCCGGGTTGAACAGTGGAGTAATTAGGACCATCAACAGATCAATCGTTTCACACCTAGTGGAATCAAACCACGTAGCTAATGTGGCCGAGGCGTTTCGACCCTTCTGCGTGGTTTGCGCCCACCGATCCAGAGGATTGGGAGTCCCATTTTGGCCATAGCGGAAGCGATCGGAATCCACCTACATAATCCCCCTCCTTTGCCCCCCAGAACAATTCTTAAGAACACTCAATCTTCCATGGCCAGCACAAAACACGACACAGCCATCCCACCACCAACCACTAATGACCCGAACCAGTGCGCATGTGTGAGGACCAAAGTGTGAGCAACATCATCCGGTCATGGAACTGGAATGTTGATTTGCTTTTTTCCAACTTGTCATGATTTCTCACCCCTTTTAAACAGTTTGATATAAACCGGCAAGTCAGAAGACAAACACTGCGAGAGGAATTCCTTTCGTATACTCTCCCCCTTCCCCCACTCAAAGATCGTCGTTCAGTCGAGTCTACCTCTCATTGCATTTACGCCTTCTGTTGCAGCTGCAACGAAGCATACATTGGTAGAACTGACCGAGCATTGTGAACATCCTCAAGTATGTCCGTGACTCTATGACTAAGCCCACACACTCTGCCGCATCACGCAGACCGACTTCGGCCATCGCACGTCACTTGGTTGAAAGCCGCCACAGGGTAGACCTTACGACCGCGTTCTCGGTTTTATTACGTCATCGAGACAAACACCGACTAAGGATACTCNATCGATCGCATACAACAAACCCACACTGTACATCCAAAAACGTATGACCTTTACCCTTGGTATTCTCTGACTGTAACCAATCACGTGCATCACACACACACAATCACACACACGGTTAATACTAACTAGATTTCCTAATTCGCTTCATTTGTCTGTCTTGTTCGATGTTATACGTACGCGACCGATGAGAGTATATTAAAGGAATTCCTCTCGCACTGTTTGTCTTCGGAGTTGCCTGTTCAAATTCATTACGGGATCCAAATGTTCCAGTTTGATATAAATTGTGATGTATTGTGATGTGTTTCAAACAAGGCTATTGTGACGAAAGTACACTTCTTAGGTACAATTATGTGAATGAACTGACAAACGATTACTGGATATGCATGCATGACGAGCGGTAAGAACCACGACACCGGTCGGTGCTTTCAGAGAAGTTTTGTCCAGTCATTCAGGTATTAATTATTACGGAATTCATATAATACATAATTTGAACCCGATGCACTCCATGTCTAAATTAATCACGATCCAATATGAACAAATCAATTCTGAATGTATGTGTCATTGGTCTTGTGCACACTCATTTCCAGGTGCATTCGTAAATGAATAGCATTTTGAAATAGCTCCAAATCTTACTTGTATTTTATCTCACTACTGAGTTCAGTAGTTTCAACCAGTACATGTTTTTACAGAAAATTCCAATGGTCTGGCCATAAATGGCCCATAGGGTGGAATCACAATTAGTGCTATGATTTACCACTAATTATTTCCTTCGAATACGCATATGTGTGGAGTTCGCAATATCTAGCAAGGTTTAAACAAATATGTGTACTTAATTGATTAAAATTAGTAGTTTTATTTTGCGGGATCTTTGAAACAGATGAGTGTACAAGGTTTTCCATTCGGGTCTTCATCATGCAAGCCACTGAATCCTTCATATGATCACGCGATACACCCCAAGGCAAGCATTGCCCGAATGCCCTCGAAACGCGGCGGAGTCGGGCAAACGAAGGGGATGGAATGCCGCGTGCGAATGCACCAAAATCACTTTGAAAACACGTATTTAATTCCACGAGTATCAGCTGCTACACGGTGATAAATGTCTGATTATAAAAACGTGAAAAGACGCACGTTTTTGGAGGTGCTTTCAACGTTACAGTCCTCACATTGTATATTGTGTGTCAAATGCGTCAGTTTATATCATGCGCTTGCTTATGCGCACCCACCCAATTTAGTAGGGGAGGGGCTTAAATTGATTGATCGAAAAAGACGCGCAACAAGAGGATAGCGGTTACAATAGCCAAGTGTTATCCTCATCAAACCATTCACACAGGAATGCCCGGCATGAATGCAGACGTGCGTCAATCATGATAAATTCAATTAATGACCATATTACTAAAAAGGATCCGTACGTGAAAATAAAGAATCAAACCTCGGTATCAGTTTTGTGCGTGCTAAGAAAAATATGTTCGAAAGTTGAACACTGAAATGCACAGACTTTCGCGTCATCCAAGCGATGCATTGTGAGTCATGAAACCAAACTATTTTATTATATTTGAAAAGAAAACTAATAAAAAATGTATGCTGATTTAAAGTCATTCGAAAGGCAGAGGTGTGGCGAACAAGCTTACTTTCTGTGTTTTATTTACAGCACATTATATTATTTGGAGAAGTAACAAGAGGAGACAGAGTTTGAAATGGAGGGAGGGATATGTCTCAACACTGATTGCATAGCTGGTGATAATTCATTGGAGAGTGTGAATGTTCGACTAAAGTGTTAGGTGGTGGCCCAGTGGTAACGTCACCCAATTATCACCCCGGGAACGTATACGATTCGTACCACCACAGTCTGACTTCCTCCAAAGTGTGTTGAACGGTAGCCTATGGATTGGTTGTTTCCCCTTCCTCAAAATTGTACATTTGTATATTCAATACAAGGAAGCAGCAAATGATCAAATGACGAAAAAAAGATGGCGGCACTTTGGACTCATGGTCATGACAGGGAAATGAATATGACAAACTGTTTGTGTGCGTATTTTGATTGCTATCGCCTGTGCTGTAGATAACACTGGAACTTCTACATCCTCAGACCGAATCCCCGTCCATAAATAGATTGGACGAAACGATTCCCGCACATCCACGGCATGATTTGCCTCAACCAGATGTATAGCAACCGCACTCGCATCTGCTGCTATCGTTCCCCGACTGAGCCAAGCTGGGTGGTGTTCTCTCATCCGATCGGATAGGCGTCTGGTGATGCGATCCAGGTAACGTGAGCCACAGAACCAAGTAAACTACCAAATACAAAAATAGGTCATTTTCATCGGTAGTCTGACCTTCATCTCTAATGGGAGAACTGATCTGGAAGAGTATAAAGTGCGCAATTCTGTTATTAACTATTTGCTACCACATTTCTCGGACGTTCGCTCATTGTCCTCGCAAGGGCGTCGCCTTTGGAAGGCAATGAAAATTAAATATTTTTCTTCTCTACTGTTAGGTCTTTTGATTTTGTAATCTATGCTCTTATAAAATGATCGATAAGTTCCACTGATTTAAAACCACAAACTTCTATTCTAGTTATTCAGATCAATTAATCGGGATATCACAGTTCTCGCTGATTGAGAAAAATCAATGGTGGTTTCTGATGTTTTATTTTTTTGTTTTTTATTTTTTTTCACCAACTATTGACATTGCGCTGTCGAATCGCCCGTGAAGCTACTCGCATTGATTTTATTTTTTTATTAATTTTAAAATGAGATAAGTTCATGGTTGAACGAAAAGGGGTCGTGACGTGGTAGGAAAAAGATCAGCTTCAAAACTTTCACGACACTTGCTGACACCATCCAAATTCAGGTTGCTGAATTGTTATGCTCAAAGCATGACGTGATGAAAACACATTTTTCTTTTAAAGTAATGAACCATTGATCACTTGAAATTTAGATTGTTTAGTATATTTCTGTTTTAAACGTTTTCCAAATATTTGGAAAATTTGAATCATACTGCGGATGAAATTTCAGTGCGTGCAGATATTTAAATTGAGCTTATGTGATTCCTTTGCAGCACCCTATTACACGCAGCGTTTGTATTTCGGAGAAGTTGCAGTCTGTAGAGTTTGCAACAGTTACTTACTGGTATGATATATGCATGAATACTTTAGATAACAGGTTCTATGGGGTTCTTTTGTTGATGCAATTTTGCAACGCTAACATAACCTAGAAGCATGTTCAACACGGATTGTTTAGAAGACATTCAATAAAGTCACATTATCAAATTTATTTTATGTCAGTTCTAGGATCAGCGGACAAAATGTGGAGAAAATAACGCAATGCCGGTTTGGGAGGCTTCGTCTCTATGACTTGAAACAGTTTTGTATTGATCAATCGGAAAGATTGGCCTATTGGATGTCAACTGATCAAGGAGACAGATTCGCTGAGCAGTATGGGACAGTGCTTCTTCAAACTGTTAGTGAGTGAAATACGGTTCTTCCGGTTCGCCGAGTTGGGTAATTTGTTTTTTGGACATTTCTTCAGGAGCTGTGATGGATCCCCACCTTTGCTCCACCTCACGCGATCAGTGACCGTGCGATAGTGACCTGGAAAGAAAAAAAAGATTGCGTTTCATTGCTGAGACCACCCAAAAATAGCCAGACTGAAGGAACAGACAGGGAAACAAAATTGTCGATTGATAGAAACTGAATATGCCCCGTCCGATGGTCTGGTACTGGAACTTTTCCAATGAAATCAGAAAGTAGAAGACGAAGGGAGGCGGAGCATATCACACCGTAGAATATTTTTATCAGCGAAAGCACGAAGGCAACACAAGGTTAACCAGTGGAAAAACCATTCACAAATAACTCTGGATGGTCATTTATCCATTCACAATAATTTACACAGACGACTGTACTCAAAGTCATGTGCAAATAAGAACTTTTCCGGCTATTTTTACTTGAGAGCCAATGATGACTTAATTCGTCGTGTACAGAGCAAATGAATCGTGAATTGAAAAACTGGGGAGCATCGGACAGCTGTTTCGACTTGTTTGGGTCTCATTAGCGGTGAGACTCTATCGACCCAACTAGGGTTCGGAAATGTTTTCTGGTTCTGCCAAAGCCAGTCAATTCGTAGGGGTATTTTTCGAAGACTGTTGCATTGGAATTGTGAAGTACAGATTTTGCGCAACTAGTATCAGAATATTTTGGTGCAGTTAACTTAGATATTTTTACAACTTACGGGCACTTTAATTGTTCGTGGATTGTTCAGCCCGCCATATTTCAGTTTGCCCACTGCGGTACACAATTGAGTTTCTAAACGAAAACAACTATCTAACCATTGTGATTTATTTACAGCTCATCTTACAATAAAATAATGTCTCAAGAACCTTTCCTTTCGCTCTTCAATTCATCTGCTGGTTAAATGAAAAATGCATATATTGTGATACATAAGTTGTCCGAATAAAAGTATTGATTTCTTTGATTTAATTTTTTTGAGGGCGGTTATGGTCAAGCGATAGGGAAGGCAAGATTATATCCCCCCCCCCAGGAGATGTGGATACGAATCCCATCACCAATGCGTGACTTCCTTATGTAGGTTTATGGCGGCCCTTCGATCGGCCACCTCGTGAATAAATTTTCATTATTTATTTAATAGAAAGGGACAAAATTTGAAATAAGCAGTGACTAAATCTGTGAACTGTTGGTACTACGTTGGCTTCTGATCAAACTATTCCCGTTTTTATTTTGTGTTGCGCCAACATTTGAAGAGATGACAATGTATGCAAAATCAAATATAATACGTTTCATACCAGATTTGATGTTTGTTAGAATTGAAGCTGTTCTGTTCAGAACTTGCGCAACAAAATTTCTTTGTTCGTTGAACTTGCACTTCATTTGACCTTGAAAAATACCTTTTCGGTCAGGACTTCTTGAGGCGCTAAGTTGCTGTCAGCATCAACATCTTCCAGTGTGTACTAGTGATTGGACACGTCAAGGAATTCGCGTAGATTTTAATCAATAGCTATTTCATAACTCAGCAGTAGACCAATACGAACACCGATTAGTGTTTTTTATTTACTATGTTTTGTATTACCGGTACTAAATCAGTTTGTGTGCAGGGACTCCGTGATGCCCAGCTACAAGCGGAAAACCGAAGATTCGGGTTACCCTCCTTTGAGTACATGAGGGACATAATATGACTTTCGTCGCCGTCATTTGAGACTCTTCTCTTAGCGCTCAGTTTCATGCAACTATTGGCAATGAAATTTCTACTCCTTCTGAAAACCAGGTTCACAGAATCTCTACATTCAACGCTTCATACCGTTGCTATTGCCTCCCCCCGGCCCCCAAAAGGGATGAACTGTACTGGTCATCGATTGATGTTTTGACGAACAAGGAAAAAAATTTCTTTCTTTCATAAACCCCCATTGGGGCAGGGTTGGACAGATGGGAAAATGATGAGCATTCTCGAAGCCAGAACAAATTTCGATCGATGAGTGTAATTTCGTATGTAGTAGTAGTAGTAATAATAGTAGTACTGGTTGAATGTCGTTACCATATGCTTATCAAAGAAATAACAGGTAACATCTGGCAGTGAAAAGTCATTTAGAAATTGTGATGTTACACTGACAGATTGATCATAGAAATTATGATTTCCTAAACTATCGTGCAATCCACATGTTTGTTGGTCAGATATAAGGTAAAGCTGTGGACAAACATCATTTGAATCAGTCAGAACAGTGAATAGGATTTGTATTGTGTGCTCATATACTCTCCGCTGATGGTCAATACAAACGGCACACTTCATTCTCAACCAATGGATTGTTTCTGTCAAAGGTTGATTTATCACCACGAATTTAGCACACCCTAGCACCCTAGCATACCCTGCATATGGTTGTGGAGTCAGTTACATTTTGATACAACACAGCTTGCGGGTACACTTTTAATCAAACGTTATTACACAAGCACTTGGGTATTAGTTTACTCTGACACGCGGATAAAGATGAACGGGTCGGGAAACATTAGTATCTCCGTTTAGCGTCAACAGACGCGTTCAGGTGTTAGTTGATAATTGCGTTATTCCGAGTTTAGGAGGCTACAGTTTTTAACCCAAAGATTGTGTGCCTGTTGTTTTGAAACACGGATCCTTTATTCGTAAAACAAGGAGGTATACAGATATGAAATCACCAAAGATGTATGAATATATGAAATATTTCACAAACTACACTATGAGATCAACAAGAGAGCAGTGGTTGGATTGCGTAGGTGGAGGCATCAGGGTGAAAACTCATTTTTTTTTGCCGGATTAAGTTCTTTCCCAAGTCTTTATGTGAGATGGATTCCAGTCAGAAAGCGAACGGTTTATCACAGTATGACAGTTATTTTTTTTCAGCAAGCTGATGAAATGTGAGCTTTGTTTCTCAACACATATGAACAACAGAAAAGATGACGTTGGAAGGTTCGCATCAATTTTGCTAACTTGCCTTACCAATTTACTCCTATCTATAAGAAAGAGATGATGAAATTTTAATCATTTCCGGCGACAAACATATCTTGTGGAACACTGCAATGTTTAACCGACAACGTTTGAGAACTATTGTCCAAATTTCAATCATAGCTGATTGGTTCTAGTATATTATTAGCCGGATGCACAAATCCCAATGGGCAATGACGTCCTTGGCACTCAAGGTCAGACACGTTTGACTGACACTTATGCAGACTAGAAACTACGTAGATCGAAGCAGACAAGGTATAAATTATTGTCCATAACTAACGCAATAATACAGATGATAAATATAATGAAACCCCTTTTGATCAGTGCATGACAATCGGCTAGTATTGTATTTTCTAATTGTTGCATTGTTGTTTCTACTTTGTTTTATGCTAATTTTGTTAAATAAATATTTTTGTGCATTACTGGAGTGGAGGACGACACAAAGACACCGACAACAGAATCATGAATCACTGACAAAACAATCCATTACATCATGTTGAATTGAACAGTGTTGGATCTGCTTTCATAAGTCCCAGTTACTGGATCGTAAACCTGTCACTCTGTAGGAACAATACCTATTCGGCTTGGCCTGGAAGTTCCATAAAGGACCATATGATTGCTCTACTCAGCGATATTTCTGGCAGCCGTTTGCTATTCAGTGCCCCTTATATAACACACATAATGAAATACTTTTGGAAACAGAGTTCATTCATCGTGAAAACATACTGAAGCCAAGTTTTATTGTTGTCATATATTAACACTTCAAGTTGTGTATTTCTGCTCCTAGGCCTATTTGCCATGATGGAGGGGGAACAATACGGATAATTGGGCAAAAACTGACAAATACAGAAACTGAGGACGGTCAAACTGTGCAAGTTAGAAGAGAATATTCACCCGCGGCAACAATTCAGATTAAGGTGTGCGTTTAGTGTTTAAGCATTACGCAATTTGATCCACTCACCAATCAGTCTTTCGATTTTTCGTTCCATGCAGTTCAAACTGATGTGTGTCAAAAGTAAAGCCTCTGTGCTGTCGAACCAAATTGTCATTGCATGCACTGAACGGTAATACCAACGTGCGTACCCCGGTCTCCCCAAGATCAGCGCTATTGATGCATGTAAAACGGGATGTCCTATTGTTATATTCCGAAAAGGCGGTGCTGGTCGAGGAGAGTTCTTTATTGCAGAATACAGATGGAGGGTCACTAATTTTGGATGTATAACACGAAAAGCTCTTCAGAAACATGCCTTCGCAGCACATCGCGACACATGGGGCAATGGGTATAGCAGGCAGTGTTTATTCTTCCCAAATATATTACTTGGTCCTGGAGGGTCTTGTTCTATTTTTAATCATTGAAAGTTACCGATTACTCACAAGTGAGTAGTATCTCACAACACTCCTCCCCCCGGCGGAAAGGATCTCTGCATACCTTGACGACTGCTTCTTGCATTGTGCTCGCGTTTGTATCTGATTTTTGACGTTTGGCAGCG
>UZAN01053428.1:0-12838 GCA_900618425.1 Echinostoma caproni
GATCTCAGTTGGCATCATCCGGATTGACTGTGCAAGAAGGCAAACAGATAAACCATATCCTTGTTGATTGGACAATCACGAATCGACTAACGATTGTTTGTTGCTTGTGATATATATTTCCATGATTTTCTGAAAAGAACTAACTGTATCCACAGCTCGTCTTGGCTCTACCTAACTTTGCGCTATTCAGTGGGTTTTCAGTCCGATATCGAGTTCGCGCTTTACGATTTCGATTTCTGTTCTTAATAATACACTTACTGATGATTGCGAACAGTGAGAGTAAAGTAAAGTTTAGTTTAGTGTAGTTTAGTTCAGTTCAGTTCCAAGAGATTGACGGCGGCTTGCCAGTTATTGCAGTTTCTTTGAGCAATGAGGTCTTACGATCCCCCGTTGCCGTGACAAATGGAAGAAGGCGATGACTCTTCTTCAATGTTGCAATCAGAAACTTCAGGAGAGTTGGGTGTTAATATCCCACTTTCGCGCTACATTACGGCCATACCTTATGGATCAAGGCGGCAGACCCTGATACCAGCATCGACAAATTACAACCTCAGCATAATAGAATAGGGAGTTCTAGTGACATATTTAGTAATACAATAACAGTGGAGGATGAGGATATGGGACGCAACAGAATGAATAAAAGCTATTAGTAATGGATAAAGAGGGAAATGTGAATTGGAATAAGTCGAAAATTGAGTGAAAGAGCGGTATGTGGAGAAGGAAGGAGTGGAGCTGCCGGACACTCACGTTGCTTATGCGGTTTTTAGGTGAAAAGGCACCGCCACACAGAGTCCAAGCGAGTCTTAAGGACTTCATAGAACGGAAATTGACTACTTTATTTGGTGTTCTGTTCTAGTCGATCACTACTCTTATGGCAAACGATGCTGTTGGATACTCTGACCTAAGCTAACTTAAGGTTATTTTCTCTTAAAAATTGGTTCTCTCTAGTAGGTAGGAGTGGTCTTTCTTTTTCTCCAACGTCGTCTGAACCCTTTAGGATCGTGGACACCTCAGTCAGATCCTCCCTCCTTCTTTCCCTTGCTAGGAGAAGAGCTCCAGCCTATCCAGTCTGTCCTCATATCTAAGGTTCATTTTTCCTGGAAAGTATCGAGTGAAGTACCGCTGCGTCTTCTTGGGTACTTTTATATCCCCAACTAGATATGGGCTCCAGGTCAGGACACAGAACTCAAAATGGGAACGCACGAATGCTTTGTACAGTTGTAGTGCGAAATCCAGCCTTCTGGAACTCACTGCCCTATTCAGTTGGTAGAGAGCTCCCAATGCCTTTATTGCTACTTATCGGCACTGTGTAATCGGTTTGAACTCGGTCTGGATCTTAATACCAAGATCGCGAGCTTCCATCACTGCGCCGAATTCCCACCAGTGCCTAGGGGACGAGATATCAGCTTTGTCCCTCTTCCTGCTAATCGATGAGTCTTTGGCATCTGCTGATATTTAGCGGAAAATCCCATAGCACAGACTGTTACGGCCGCTGAAGCACCGTAGATGATTATGGAAACAACATTTTGATGACCAAAATAAGCTTTGGGAGTGGCTTCCTCTCCTCTCTCTTCCAATCTGGCCTTTGTTTATCTGTAGCATTTATTGTCATTCCTGTCAAAGCTAACGACTTTGATTCTCGTTTGATTCCGCTTGGTTGAGCATTAACACTCCACCTGTTCGTTTATCATTGTACGGTCCGCCTACTGAGTATCACGGTCAAGCATGTAAACGAGATTTTTGTATCATTGTACACTTTCAGATACCGTGCAATGCGTGATTGCACCATTGATCGATGTTAGTTCTGTTCTGTTATTGTTGGATGTTTTGGTTAATTGTTGGATTCGCGATAAAGAAACGTACAAATTTCGGGATCACGAAGTTCTTTGATTNCGGTCAAAAAACGTAACTAGCTGTCCAAAATCGAAAAGCACGGCCAAAATTCAAAGCTCGCTCCATCTGTGTAGATTATGGAAACAACATTTTGATGACCAAAATAAGCTTTGGGAGTGGCTTCCTCTCCTCTCTCTTCCAATCTGGCCTTTGTTTATCTGTAGCATTTATTGTCATTCCTGTCAAAGCTAACGACTTTGATTCTCGTTTGATTCCGCTTGGTTGAGCATTAACACTCCACCTGTTCGTTTATCATTGTACGGTCCGCCTACTGAGTATCACGGTCAAGCATGTAAACGAGATTTTTGTATCATTGTACACTTTCAGATACCGTGCAATGCGTGATTGCACCATTGATCGATGTTAGTTCTGTTCTGTTATTGTTGGATGTTTTGGTTAATTGTTGGATTCGCGATAAAGAAACGTACAAATTTCGGGATCACGAAGTTCTTTGATTGAACGATTCGCGTGTAAGACAGTTTCTAAAGGGCGGTAGTAACAGTATTTGACCTCCTTGATGATTATAAATCTGTGTAAAACCTTCCGTTTGGATACGAAACTAGGATTCCTGCTGGAATTGTCCCTACTGAACCTACTGGAACCTACTGAAACTTTGCAGTTGGTTTCTGTGACATTGTGATTCTTCTCCTGTACTTTGTGCTAAAGTTCTAATTGTGACTCTTCGTTCTTCGCCTCGCCACAAGCAATGGAGTATGAAAGAATGTCGAAGGAACTCGGTGATGAGGATGCTCCTGCGGCACTCTCATCCGGTAAGTCATCTCCGGCTACTCTACCTACATTCGGCGATGTTGATGTTTGATCTAAATATATTGCATTGGAGTGCGCAACTAGAACTAGAAGCTTTCGAGGCTATGAAAAGAGCTGCAAATGCCAAACGACGCGCGGCGGCAGCTTTACGAGCAGATAGGTTGGTTGGGGTTGCAGAGGAAGTCGACAATAAACCCGTCGATGATGACATCAGATTAAATTTTCCTTTGTGAAAGAAAAGGTTACATCACCGACGCTGAGGTATCCTTGGGATTTCGAACGAAATGCTTCTTATCAAAGGTCCAGTTCGTATATTGCAGGTAACAACATTGATAATTTGCTGATTCGTTTGGAGTGGCCTAGGTGTGAACTGTCTTGCTTTGACGGGTCACCAAGTCAGTATATCAGCTTCTTTCGCCAATTTGATAAACAAGTGGAGAATAGAGTTAAAGAAGATAAATGGCGAGTTACTCATTTTTTCATTATTGTAGTAGTAAGGCTAAGGATGCCATACGAGGATGTTTAATGTATCCTGCGTCGGAAGGATTTAAAAAGACAAGAGCCATATTGAAAGAGTTATTTGACCGCCGTCATATGACAGTTTAATCTGTGCTACAAGAGTAAATGCTCCAGGTCAGCTTCAGACCGACGAGGAGAACTTATTTGTTTACGTAAATGAGTTACAGAGTTGTGCTAATGCTACGTAGAGATTAGGATTTTTAGCTTACTTGAATTGGAGCAGCAGCCTTGATAAGATTCTGAGCAAACTGTCAAGATACATGGCGGTAGAGTGGGTTAAAATGGCAGATGAGATTTATTAGTCTGACAGAGAACCAGAATTTAGAGACTTAAGTGAATTCATTTGTGCTAAGGCTCGTTTACAGCGCAACAGGTACAGTCAGCTGTTAAAGGAGAGAAAACCTCCGAAAGAATTTAAGCCGAGGGAAGGATATTCTCATGGAAAACGTTTGCAGTAGTGACCCAAAAAGTAACTTTGCCCCTACTGCGATGGCTTGCACTCTTTAAAACAGTGCTCGCAGTTTCAGAACTTTAGCGCGAAAGAAAGATGGGAACTGGTTTCTGCCAGAAAATTATACTTTGCCTGTTTGAATCCTAAAAATCGAGCCTCAGTTTGCTCTCTTAAGATCCACTATCCGGAGAACTGTGATACACCACACCATAGGCTTTTGCACTCCAACCCGCTTAAAACGCACGTCATAAATGTTTCTGGTCAGAGGCTACCTGTTTGACGCGTGAGCCTAGGCGTGATATCAGTTTTGGAAGAAGAACCAGACGGTTCAGTGATCGCCCATGCATTGTTAGACAGCGGAGCTGACACCTCTCACTTTCGAGATCTGTTGCAGTTACTAGGACTTCAAAAGATGACAGCTAAGAAAAGGTTTGATACTCCGATTGGCGGAGCACATCGTTTGTGCACACATGTCCTGTCTCTTCTAAGATCTGTAGGTGGAAAGGATTGTTTAAATTTTGCTCGGGCTCATATAGTGTTCTCTATACTTGTTGTGAAAGCCATTCGACCCACTTGGCTAACGTTGTTCAATTAGTTTCATCCAAACGGCGTAGGATTGTCTCAGTTACCCGAGTAAAACTTTGAGCATACTTATTGGTTTGGACACTCCTGAAGCTCATTGGGTTGTGGAGCAGAGAAGAGGAGGTAAAGGTGACTCGTATGCAGTTCGCACTCCCTTAGGTTGGGTGTTACGCGGTCCCTTGAATAACCACCACGGATGTAAAGGTTTATGACATGCTAGTTGTATTGCGTCACACAAGGTGGAGGAAAATCAACGAAGGTTTTCCGATGGTGATTCCATGGATACTAGTTTTTTTCGAGACAAAATCTTCTACAGAAGAAGAAAGAGCTATTGATAACAATCTTTGGAGATTATGGAGGGACATTTGTGCGTCGGTTTGCTTCGGAAGAACAGTTTTCGTAAGGAGAAGCACAATGGATTTAGTGCCGCTAACCGCTAAATGGCTTTACAAAGGCGATTTTGTGGCAACGATGATTTCCAGTAAAGATACTCAGCTGTGATATCTTGGTATATCCAAAAGGTTTAGGTCAAAGCCTGGTAAGAGAGTTCAAACCCGAATGAATTATTTTGGTATCTTCGGTATCATGTGGTTTTAAATCCTGAAAAACCACCTATCGATAGATCTAGCAAAGGTGGAGCTAACGCCATTCGACTTGAACTCCGGTAACCGTGGAAGGTTCCTTAGAGAATTTGATGACTGCACAAACAAGGATTGGCATTCCGCGCAATACTGGACATGTACAATTTACCTTACCACGTAATAGCGAAATGGCTAGCTGAAATCTCGGAGTGCTTCAGAAGGGAACTAGCAACTTACAGCCTAAGGGATGCCTTTGAATTTGTGGACAATATTGAATTGCCTGACGTTTCAGGAAAGCACATGTTTTCTGTGGATGTGGTCTCTCTATTCATTATCGTGCCTCTTCGAGAGACCATAGACCACCTATGCATTCAGATTGAGCGTAGCAGTATGAATATTGGTTCACCCATTGAGGGACTTTGCAACCTAATCTACTTATGCACGTATAATGTGCGATTCCAGTTGAATGGGTTGATGTACCGCCAGAAAGTCGGGATTGCGGTGAGATCTCTCTCAGGTCCCCTTCAGGTCCACGTATTCATGGCGAAATTAAAAAACTGAAGTGCTGGATAGCTATATAAAAGGATGTGTAGTATATCGGCGCTATGTAGATGACATCTTCTGTGTTGTCGATTCCTCAATGAGTTCCACTCTTCTGTCGGACCAATTTAACAAAGCCCATAATAACATAGGATTCACGCTAGAAATGGAATCTTCCGAAGGGTTTGCGTCGCTTGAATTTTTACTCTCACACTGTTAAAACGGGTCTCTTTGATGTAGCATTCAAAGAAAGCAGACTTGAACAGGACAGTACACAAATTATTACAGTTTGGTATCTCTACAGCAAAAGAAGGCAGTGATTTGATGTATGGTGAACAGGACAAGGGGAATATGCTCGCCTGATACCTGCAAGGAAGAGCTGATAAAAATTAGAAGGACTTTCATGGAAAATAGATAATCGGATAAGATCATTCAACAATGTATGAAGGTCACCATGAAAGTGCAACCGAAGATGACGGATGAGGAGAAAGCTGTTTACGTGTCCATTCCCTTCTAAGGTGACGCACTTTTTGAAATGACGAGTAAGCGTCTCCAGCCTACTGTCGGAAATACTTACTACGCCGCTTATTTGTGCTTCATTTACACTTCAAACCAGTTCTCTTAGTGCAGATGAAAGACAAGCTACCGGTGGAAATGACCCCATTCTGCATTTACCAATTTATGTATTCCTGTGGAACCATTTACATTGGTTGTATCACCCGCCGCTTGGCCGAACACATTTGAGAACGCCACCACAATTGGCTTGGTCGCGGATTGACAAGACCCGGGGGGGGGGGACGGAAATCACGGCTCATGTGATCAAAATTGAGCATCGTGTCAGAATGAGTGCATGCATACCCCCAAGGAGTTTACGTTCTGGCAAAGGGGCTAAATTGAGAGGACCACAAACACCTAACCAATTGTAGGCAGTGTTGAAAGCTACTCCAGTCAGCCGATAACACAACGAACTGGACGCTCAATTGGCAAGAGCCATATTCGTCCTGTGAAAACTGAAACTAAACTGCACTGAGTGAAGCGGTCAGGCCCATCTATACGATCACCGGGGTGAGATCAAAGCAGGTTAAGCATCACTTACTGTCAACAGCCGAAGCGATCGCAATTCGGTTGAACAATCCCCTTTGTGTGTTCAAAAACAGTTGGTCAGAGCTCTGGATTAACCGTAGCCAGCCAAAATCGCCAGAGTGACACAAAGCCAGTTATCAAATGAGTGTCAAATCGTTAATGTATTTGATTCAATTGACGGTACAAATGACATTTACAGAATGAGTTAAACTCTCATACATCCCTTATCTATAGTATCCATACCCATACATACAAACACAGACATTATTTACGCTTATTCTATTTCCCTTAGTCATGTGATTTTGTGACTTATAAAAGAGTGCTGCATTTGGCCGATAAATGAGGGACCGAAAACGAGCTTGCCTGCCAAATTGATTTCTTGATGCAATCCACGGGTATTTCCAGCACGACATATATTTCTCTCAGACTGAGAAGCATGGTGAAAAAACTGAATGCAATCGGTATGCGGCAGAGACAATTTGGTGCGACAGTTATAAAGGTGCTCACCTTCAGCTTTAATCGTGTATCTCATCTATATTCAGAACCAGAAAATGAAGTAGATGTGGNGCGAAAGCGTTTCAGATTAGTACGGGCTACGGTTGCGGCTGCAGATATCACTCCTCAAACGCTTCAGAATAGAACCCGCCTCTCCGAAAGAATAAGTAAGGAAAAAATCAAACCTGAACTAAAAGAGGTGGAAAAAGCAAAATCAAATCGTATAAGAACCATGATTCAGAAAAGAGAGCTAAAGTGTGGGTAGCAAATAAAGCGCTTATTTCACGCATGGAAGTTCTTGGAAGGAACTGAAACCGTTAAAGGCGCAACACAAACGATGCTAGGTAGAATGAGAAACCTCGTATTCCACAATTCAAGGAAAGCATTAACCAGTGAAAGCAAGTCAGAAGGGAATCAGATAAAAGGTACCTCCAGAAAGTGGTTGGGATGATTGGGAAGCCCGCCAACACTCCAGTTATAAAGTTGCACCACATTAGCTTAGGGAAAGGTAATAAGGCGAATGAGTCAAGGTCGCTGTTAGTAGTCTTTCCGGGTATGTAAATTAGAGACGCCGTACTCGCGAGAGCGGCAATTAACTGGTCATCATCCTCGGTTCTCCACAGAGGAGGGTGACCAGTTAATTGCCCACCTCACGTAAGTAGCGGGACAAACCAACAGGGTTCTGCTTTTATGCGACCTAAATGCTACTGAGTTTGACTGGCCGACGGAAACCGCACCACCCGGCAGCTTTGGGGAGAAATTGTTTGACTTGGTGCTCAACTCTGCCCTGATACAGCACATCAAGCACCCAACAAGATGGAAACCAGGTAATACACTCAACATCCTGGACCTAGTATTCACCTAGGGCGTAAATGAAATCGTGAACTGAGAACTAGGATCACCGCTAGGCAGGAGTGATCACGCAACCATTCGCTTCCGTTGTCTGTCGTCTACGCGCTCCAAGGCTAGAACCCAGGCGCTGCTACAGAGAGTTAGGCACTGACGGTCTCCTCTTGGCAGCGTTACAGCTCCAATGGCCGGAGAAAGCGACTGATGTCCACGAGACTTGGGAGCGAATTTAAACGAACCTCATCTCGTTGGCAGACGCCTTTGTACCATTACGTTCGCATGGTGGACCGAATAAGCCACAGTTAGATAAATTACTGAGTAGAAAGCGGGCAGTCTGGAAGAGATTCATCAACACCAAAGGCTACTCGAGAAATCTTCAGTACTTATAGGAGCGTAAGACAAACGACAGGGCCCAGTCCGATTCCAAGAAACGCTACGAACTCACACTGGCACAGAAGAATAAGACGTGCCCGAAAGAGTATTATGGTTATGTACAGTCTAAGGCGGCCACTAGGGAAGCTATCGGATGCATCCGCGACGCCGGTGGCAACTCAACGCTCACTAGCTTAGAAAAGGCTTCTGCTGTACAATAACTTTTCGAAGAGTCGTACACTGTGGACCTTGGAAATACCCTGCCGGCTCACAGTATCACGACGGAGTGCCCTATGAATAAACTTCTAATCGAACCACGGGAAGTCGAAAGAAATATCGAAGCGTTAAACAGAAAGAAATCTGCTGGCCCAGATGACGTACACCCGACGATTTTAAAACCACTGAAGGGTATCCTAGTACGCCCATTAGCCAGCCTATTTACCAAGTCACTCAAGACAACCACCCTCCAAAGTGACTGGAAGGCGGCCATAGTCACCCCCATCTATAAGGGGGGAGGGGTGACAGAGATGCCGCCTCAAACTGTAGGCCAGTGATCTTGCTTTCAGCAGTACTAAAGGTTAGGGAGAGGATGATTCGTGACAAAATGACTAGTCATTTTACAGCGAAGAACTTACTGACGGAAGCTCAGCATGGGTTCAGACGGGGGAGGTCCTGTCTAACAAACCTGTTAGCCTGCTTGGATGCAGTGGCGAACAGAATTGACAGGGGTGAACGTGCTGAGGTGTGCTACCTAGATTTCAGGAAGGCCTTCGACTCAATCAGTCATTGACTACTCCTGATGAAATTGTCACAGTTAGGAGTGCACCTCGAACTCCGAAATTGGCTTCGGAGTTATTTAGTAGGTCGCACCTTCCAAGACCGGGTAAACGGTAAACGTTCTGAGGGAGGACAAATGCACAGCTGAGTGCCTCAGGGCTCCGTCCTTGGACCGTTGTTGTTCTTGGTCTTTATCAACGACTTGGCACGGTGTGTGGCATACCCACGGTTCCTATTTGCCGATGATGCCACAAGTTTGGCTTCTCTCGACAACGAGGAGATGCAAAGGGACCTGAACAGAGTACAGGCATGGACCACAGAATGGAGCCTGCCTCTAAACAGTGGTAAGTGCAAACTCCTGCGTACCGGAGAGCCGGTGGGTAATTCTCGGTACCTGGGAGAATCTACGAGCGAAGCAATCGAACCAAGCACCGAGGTGAGGGATCTTAGGATTACCGTAAATTCCACGTTCTCATCCTCACGCTAGTGCCACATAGCTGCTCGCAGAGCAAACGCAGCACTGTACAGGCTGCGCAGAACAGTATCCTCTAGAGATCCAGAGGTATTTGTTTCTTTGTACCAAACTTTTGTACTGCCCTACTTAGAGTACTGTCCAAGCGTGTGCACTAGTATCGGTGCGGGACAAACTGGTCCTGAAGAAGGTGCAGCGCCGTTTTACGCGGATGTTCCCTCTCCTAAGGAGACAAACGTATACTGAAAGGCTGTGAACACATGGTCTGTTCTCCCTAGAGCGTCGTAGGCTTAGAGGTGATCTAATTGAAACCTTTGGAATCCTCAAGGGTTGTTCGTAACGTACGAGACATCTCTTTGAGCTAGACGGGGACCAGACAAGGCGTGGTCACAACCTCAAACTGAAGAAACCAAGGGTAGACAGAATTATTAAGGCCAGCTTCTTCTCGCTGCGTATCATCAACAACTGGAACAAGCTGACAAATGAGCTAGTCAACTGTGGCAGCGTGCACGCCCTGAAGAAAATACTCGAGGTATCTTGGAACATACTGTTTCCCGAATGTCCCTAGAAACAGCATCAAATGGGTCACGCTAGCAGCCATGCATCCAGCCCCTTTACAACTTATCTTCACTCTTAATTTAGTTTCATTTCCAAGGTGTCCATTCCCTTTCTATATTCCAACTTCTTAGGACAAGTAACCTTCCATTCTCACAGTCCTTTCCATTTATGAGTCACCTGAGCGGGAGGGATGTAAGCCATCGCATTGTCCCTGAAACTGTCTCTGATATCGTTCGGTTGCCCATGGACCCGTCAGCATTGTGATCCTTTTAGTAGCTCTAACCTTGGAAACATTTGGAAAGCAAAGACTGTCAAAGTACCGTGTTGGCCACCTCGAGCTCACCTGGTGCAAGAAACTGGACTCCATCTGGCTCTGTCGCAAGTCCTGTGTCCTGTCCTGTCCTGTCCTGTGATACTGCACCTTACGTTTTGCCTTTCAGAAAAACCTATTGACTGGCAGTGTTGGAAGCCACAAGAACAGCCAACAACACATCAATCTAGACGCAAGATTGGCCCGGGCCACACATCGTCCTGTGCAAGCTGAACTGAACTGATACGCTCGTCAGGGTTCGTTCGCTGGAACCTACGTAAGGCCGACATTCCTGGCATGCGAGCCTTCCTGGAGTCCGCCCCATGGTCCCTCGACCCGTCTTGCGTCAAAGATCATTGGAGCGAAGTGAGGGAGATCCTCACCGGAGCCATGCGTAGGTTTTTACCACGGATACGGGTTTGACCATTTAACCCGAAAAAGCCACTGCGTCGTCGTGAAGTTAAGACCTTGGCACTTTGTAGGCATACAATGAAACCTACTGATGTATGCAGATGACGTTAAGTTCAGCCGGGAGATTCGAAGCCCGTTGGATAAGTGCACCCTGCACGAGGATCTAGAAAGGCTTTCTACCTTATCGGTCGCAAATGGGTAGCCGTTTAACCTTGACAAATGCAAAGTTACGCACATTGCAGGGCATCGTGCAAACGACTACTTTCTGGGAGGTAGAACATTGCAGAGGGTCAGGCACGAAAGGAACCTGGGCATAGTCATTAATGATCCTTCCCAGCGAACTAATTGAAACACACTGACCCGGAGGGCAATGTTCAAACTCAATCAACTAAGCCAATTCCTGGGGAAATTTACACCAGAGTCTTTCCCCAAGATTTTTGCTGCGCTCATTCGGCCACATATAGGGATCAACATCCAGGCGTGCCCGCCGCTGCTTAGGAGGGATGTCAACGCCATTGAGCGTGCACAGCGCAACGCCACCAAACCAGTACAGGCACATCCTACCCGGATAGACTCTGTTTGCTCAACCTGTACAGCACGGAGTATAGAAGAGTAAGGGGCGACTTGATCCTCCTGAGGGGCGTACTCAGTGTTCAGGGGTACCCTAACAGGCATCTGTTGACGATGGCTCTTCCGTCAGCACTGCGCGGCCACTCCATGAAACGGGAGAGGCAGCGTCCCAGACTGAGATCCCGGGAACACTGTTTCTGGTTACGTGTATGTCGCCCTTGGAACTCACTGCCAACCACAGTAGTCCAGGCTAAAATCAAACAATCGTTCAAAAATCTACTTGATCAACATAGCCGAACAGTACCCTAGCGCTCCGTTCGACATACCGTTACCGACAATCGGAGCGACCCCGACCTGGGGCATCTGAGCACCGGCCTTTGATTGTCGTACATTGAGTTTGTTTGCAGAGGAGGTGATGTGGATGTGTGACCCCCCAATTTTTACCCTTACTCTGTCCTCGCTGCTGCCAGAGCTGTATTCTGCGAACTAGGTCGGAGACCAGACGGTTGATCACTGGGCATGTATCACGAAGGTAACTCACCAAGGTGATATAACACCCAACCACCACTAAACACAACCCACATCCAAGCAAGGCAGCGGGATTTTTATCCCTCATGGTCTAGAAAATATATATATACATATAACTATAAAAAAGAAAACCCACCGGCTAGATAATAATGCGAGGAGCACTCGAAAGTGAGTGATTGGTAACAGGATCAACTCGGATCGGCTCCCAGCACCTCATGTTGTTGAACGCGGAAATGATAATAATAATATTGATAAAAACAGGAGGGATACCTACCAGGTCCCAACTGCAGTAGGCGTCAAAATAGCGAGTTATCCTGTCAACCGATTAAGGAAAGAAGAATGAAAATGACGGAAAAAAGAAAGGAAAGTGAAAGAAAGAAAACAAAAAAAAGCCAGAAGAGAAATGAAACGTACAGATGGTTCAGCGGGTGAATCACACTCCCGGTTACTCACTCGCAGTCGACGACCGGAGTCGGGTGAGGGCACAGGGGTACTGCCTCCCCAACTGCAAACATCACTCCTGCACTCGGTTACCCCTCACACAGTGCATTCATCTAAAAACCAAAATCCTGGTCGGAGCGGCCGCGTCATGCAGCCCTGAGGCAACCTGTCGGTCCAGTGCCAAGTAAGCTGCGGATGTGGCTATAGAAAGGTGAGGGTGAAGACCCACCCCATTCCCCTATCTACCTAATGCACAACTTTTCTTTACTCTTTCACCCCGACTCCTGGAAAAATGATTGCATGGTCTGGTTGTGTGTCCCCGTTGTCTAGAATGGTTTTGTAACGGTGGACGCCATTGGAACACTGTGAAGCGTGTAGTGGCAAGTGCCTTTTGAACCCCATTTATGTGGTCTTGGCCATTGGTTACGTACGAGAGGAAAAAAGAACAGTTGAACAGTAGCATTCTCTTGTTTGTCTCTTGTTTCAAACACAATTAGATACCGATACCGATACCGATACTCCGAGTACCTCTGTCCGTCACTGGGCAATAAATCTACCACCAGAACCCGGGCTACTCGAAAACTTTGGTCCCCAAGTCCGTCAAACCCCGTGAATCTGCACACTAACATTCTGCCTTT
>UZAN01053430.1:0-10733 GCA_900618425.1 Echinostoma caproni
TTTCTCCGCCTGTAAACTGGACATTGGACATTGAACTGAACTGAACTGAACCGAGACCACAAGGTGGACGTCTCCTGGTTTGTTTTCAAGTTACTGGACAATGGATGCAGATCGCACGTTGTACCTACGAAATATCACTCCGGATATTACAGAGAGTTTGCTTTATGAATTGTTCCTTCAAGCTGGTCCACTGGAAGATGTTGCAATAAAAGGAAATATCGCCTTCGTTACGTTCGAGGACGAGGACAGCGTACTATACGCCTGTTCACTTTTCGAGGGTTTGAAACTATATGGCAATGAAGTCACTGTGCGGCCGCGTGCAGGCTCTAAGTTTGCTTCTGCCAAGATACCGTCTGTTCCGCCATTCAGGGATTTCTGTATAAACCTACCGGACATGCTAAATTCACCTCATAACCGTTCTTCCGACTCTTTATCCCGGTCGATTATGGAGTCCCCCGTACCTTTCATTGGCTATTACCACGCTAATCCCCTCGATTTAATGTCAGCATCAAGAGACATTCGGAATTCTCGTTCGAGCTTTTCGTCGGCTTCCTACCCGTTGCTGCCGCACTCTTCTAGTCCACGTCCCAATTTATGTTCACCGATATTGCCTTATTGGCAAAGTAGCGGTACACCGGGCTCAGATGAAAGAATAAATCGTCTCCACCACGAAGACAGAACAAGCCACCTTCGGGATTCAACGCATTTAAGGCATTCCGGAGGCAGAGAACGAAGCCCCAATGGTAACAATCATAGTCGCTCTAGTCTATGTGGAACTCCGCCATTAGGTACTAGAGGACACAGTTCATACACATACAAGTCATCACATGATTATTCAAAGGGTTATGTTCACAGATAAATCAAACTACTGTAAATAAATCTTTCTACGTATTTTGTCTTCTAACCATCTCGATTATCTACCTTGGTTATAACTTGGAGTTTTAATTCTTATAGATGTCTGAAGGCGAGCGAAACTTGAAACCCGGTTTGGAAGATACTTCCTGCATTTTGCTTACTATATCCGGTAAAGGTGGGGTTGGAAAATCTACGATTTCTGCCCAGCTGGCCATTGGAATGTGGAAGAAGGGGCTGCGTATAGGTGTCCTGGATACTGATTTCTGTGGTCCTTCAATACCCCAAATTCTGGGGCTTTGCAACAAAAAGGTAGGTATGTGAGTCAAACAACTAGATGGAATTTCGATCACATTCATTTGCTCCATAACGTTATTGTTAGGGACTGCAGATTATGGATCAATTCTGAGGTGAAAGTTAGATTTTTCCTCCATTATCTTTAAATTGGGGTGAAATAATTAGCTTCTACTATTTGACCTCAACGCCGCGGTAGAAATAAAATTCGCTGATCGGTGGTGGTGGCACAGTAATGTAGTCGCTGTCACCGGCATGCTTTGGATCCTATGGTCCGAGGTTCGAGCCCCGCTACCCGACTTTGGTGGCAGGCAGCTCTGCTGTCCTCCTGTTCAATACCACGCCTAACCTAAGGGGCCTCATGTGGGTTGCCACTCCAAGTCCCGGGGTTTAGGTTGCCGGTTACCACCACTGAACAGCAGGTTCTCGTGACTATGGGGTTCGCTGGATGGCACTGGCGGGGCTCGAACCTCAGACCATAAGGTCCAAAGGACACCTGTGACAACGACTAAACCACTGCGCCACCACCACCCTGCACATACATAGCGTTTCAAGTATTCTGGTCCTATGAGAAATGACAATGAGATAGGTAGATCGACTGGAGAACTAAAGCTTCGGGATGTTTTTACCAATGAATCCATTGTGCAGAGGCAGATGATTAATGAGGATTAGTATCAAACCACTCCAAAAGAGGCAAACGATCCATTGCTGTTGGAAGGTTTAATTGTGACGCGATCTAATGGTGGAACGGTAGTCGAAACAGAAAGCCAAGTTAAATTTGTAGTTTTTTTCTTCGAGCAGTGTGTATGTTATATATATAATGTAAAATAAAGCCCGCATTAATATTAGACTGGTGTTATGGAATAACACCAGTCTAACGTAAGCACTGAAAAATTGTGAAGAGCCGTGTGGAAGGTATCCGTCGGTTAGAGGCTTTTAGGAATCCTCGTATGAAATACTTTCAGAAATCAGTGTTGGTGCAGCTAGAGTAGGGCTGGTGAGTAGGTTCCTTCTAGACCAACTGTTGATTTGGGAATGTTTTGTTGACATTCCTTGCTCAAGTAGTCTCAAACGTTTGAATATCCTTGTAGTAGCGCTGTTAGTGAACGAACAGTTGTTTTCATCAACTGATTATGCTCCTAGAGCTTTCTCACTGCCTGTCCAACCCAGTGTGATCCCCGTCGTGACCATTGTTAGGCTGCGTCTTTGTGTCACCGATAAGGGAGACGGATATTCGCAAACTGTAAGTAGGATTACGACCAGGTCGTGATGGTACTGTCATCTTCCCGTTGCGTCAAGTCCTCGAGTTACAATATACGAATAGCCAGCAGGATTCCGATCGGGTCACGAGTGCACCCATCAAGTCGTGACTCTGCGTCAACTCCTCAAATTGCGCTTCACATCGTCGACTAATAATCGCAGTGTTTCTTGATCTGAAAGGAGCCTTTGATTCAGGTGACCGTGAAGCCCCCATGGGGTTGCTGCTTCTAATAGGAATGCCACAGAAGTATATAAACGTACTGTGACCACTGTACCTGCATAGTTTTGGTAGCGTGATTATCTACAGTGAGCTAAGCAAATCGTTCGAAACCAGGAGCGTTGTTCGTCAAGGGTGCCCTATTTCGCTATTCCTGTTTATTTTCGTCGTAGACGAAATACTGTAGAACGCAATAAATGGTCTCTAATACTGATATTTAATGGGCAACTGCAGAAAAGCTGTGCGATTTAGGGTGAACTGACGACGTCTTTCGTCTGTTAGAATGTATGTAGGATGCGCAAGTGTTTTGTCAGTTCCAGGTTGTGTTACTCCGTTTGGTATACGCTTTGCACCTTGGAAGTGTGAAGTAATGTTACAAGATTCCAGTTCGCCTACCCGGGTCGGATGCTTGATGGTCAAACATTACCTATAGTGGATTGCTTCTCTTGCTTAGGTAGTTGCGAGATAAATGAAGGTAGCATAGTCATTGAAGATACCGCCTGCACTTTCAAGGCACGAGCAGCTTACGCAGGACTAAAATGCCTTCGGTAGTCATCATCATACGGTGAAGCGAACTTCGCTGATAGCTGCCAAATTCAATGTGTACACGGTTAGCCAGAATATGTAAGGTAAACATGTAGGGGGGGACGAAATTGAAATTCTTTGGTCCACACACAGTCTAACGGTGCATACATAATGTTTCTAGCACTTGCCTGGTAAGATTTTTGCTACCCTGTCCTTCCGCAACAGTATAAGAGGAAATCCCCATAAGACAAAAGGCATACTGTAAAAGAAACAATAGGAGAACATTTATGTAAGATCCATTTTATTGGTTCTGCGTTTAAAGATTGAAAGACGGAAAGTGAGTGTTCCAAAACTTAGCATTTCGGTGAAAAGTATTGGAGCAGAGAAGTACCGCAACTGGTGATGATCGATGTTGGTTTCGGCATGGGGAGAAGTGCGGTAGGAGAGGGAGCAGAGCGGGGTGGCGTCATCGGCAAAAGAATGGAATGAGTTGCCAGTTTTAGAAAGGAGATCATTGATAAATAGAAGTAAGGGTGGGGGCAAGCATAGAACCTTGTTGAACGCCAACGTTCACAGGATCCGGCTGAGATAGAACCCCATAAACTCCAACGGAGATTTTCGCTTCACTTGATATCCAGAGCTGGAGGGAACCCGACCATGGGCAGTTTCGCCAGAAGACCTTCACGACGAGACTGCACCTTGACGGGGTGTGATGGCCTGTGCACCTCTGTAACCCAACGAGCTATACAGGATGGTTTTTGTCAAGCCAGGAAATCTAATCATGCCTGGAAGATCAATGGGTAGAGGTCAGAGGATGTTCAGTCTCCTGGTCCTCCAGGTTTGGGGTTCGACTGGAATTTGCGTTTCAGTCGGTAAAAAATGGTGGAAGAATAATCAATCCAAGTAAATGGGCCTCCACTTCGCTTCACCGGCTGTCTTGCGGTTAAGTTCTTGTTAGAACTAAAAGCTTTGGACGAGAACCCTAATCGTTCTCTTGCTTAGTGGCTGAACACCCTAGCAGTACCCGTCCATGAAACCCCAATGCATACATAACCAAAAAATAATTCCATACTGCATCGGTCGTCGCGCAGAATAATCAGGACCACTTTTCCCATTGCATCGAGCAGGGTGGGTAGTGATAAGTGGGCTACTGCTCAGATATCCCAACCTTTGTTTAATCCGTTGTCTTCAGTACCCAGCCATCTCCATTTGCTCCTTCTTCCGACCGGTAATAGTCCCTCAGTCGACTTAGATGTCGCTCGCCGAAGGTCGTTGCCAAATAACACTGTAAGTAATGTACCTCGAAACGAATTGCAAAATCTAAAGCCTCGTCAATCACTGAATCTGGGGGCCTTCAAAGTGAGGACTCCGAGGCAGGTGAGTCAACAAACATGTTTGGCGTGAACAATGAAGTCTTCAGAAATCGATGTATGTTGCGTATCGGAGACAAGAATTTAGGAAGCAGAGTACAAGCACCGTGTAGGAAGCCGCGCCGGTAACCCTGGGACAGCGAAGTTGCTCCAAAGATGGCGAAGTTCATATAGAATACGGATAAAGAAACAATGAACATGTTTCAGGAGATAGGTGACGACAGGTATGTGTATCAAAGTGAACACGATTGATGGAGCTGGGACCATTGCCGAACGCTAAAGAGTCGTCAGAAATCAACCTACCAGTCGGGCCACACCAAAAATCACTCATGAAACCACAATAATTTATGGACCAAATGCGAACCCGTTCTAATTCTCAAAAGAAAGACGTCGTGGCTCGCTGCATGCAGAGTCCATTTTCGCCGGGGGAGGAGTGTTGTGAGATACTACTCACTTGTGAGTACTTCGCAAAAAGAAGCGATCGGTGGTTGCTTTTAACGGCCAAAAATGAACAAAATCTGTTGGAGCGAATTACTGCTGTTCGGTATGGTAAATACAAGAATCCACATCTAATAGTGGACCGTTCCATCAACCATCCTATATGCGTGTGGGAATTCTGCAGACTCGTTCGAACTGAGATATTTTCTTGTATGAATGAGAAGTTACCAGTACCCTGATCGTTATTCATAATAAACAACTCTCCTCGACCGGGCACCACCTGGAATTAGTAGTAGTAGCCATCTGAGTTCATCGAGTGTCCGCTTCCTTCGGACATCAGGAGACGATGGAGTTCGCTGTTTGGGTCAGCGAAGTGTAGGAATCGCACTAAACGCTTAAGTTAAAGTCTCACGGATAGAATGGATACCCATCAAGAGTCGTTTGTGAACAATTGAGCTGCAGGGTTCAGTTAGTGTTCGACAAAACAGCTACACCAAAAGGTGCTTGTTCATCGTATCGGAAACTGCACCAATCAACTGCAGTCGAAATTCACAAAAGGACGAATTTTATGACTATCTTACCGATCTCATCCCATTAAGCCGTAGTTCTGGTGTTCTAGTGCTGGCAGATGATTTCAACGCGTAATTCGGAAAACTGAGCGCATCCAAAGCCTGTCCAGAAAGCGGGTTGGGGGACGCTCTTCCCACCCAGCGAACAGACAGCGGTTTTCGACTAACTCAGCTCTGCGCAGATCACCGTATCTGTTCTTATCGAGCACCAACTTTCGAAAAAGCTCTTGTCGGACGCCAACATGGCGTTCTAATTCAATGAGAAATTTGACCCAGATTGACCATAACTGTAAGCTACCGTTGGTGTGGTTCAGTCCAAAATTGCAGATCCTATTGGACAACCTGCGTGAAGTCAAACCACGCACTGTTTCTAATGCGCTTCGCTCTTCGGCTCATCAGTCGTCGTCAGATGTCGCCTCCCCAGTTAGCTAATCATTATCCATCTGTCTGCGCACGATATGAGGAGAAACTGGGACATGAGCTAGGAGAACCGCGACATGGTGTAAAAGAACAACAGTGTAATCAGATTGGAGTTGCATTGCACCCAACAGAAAACTTTATTTGTGGGACCGGGCCAGAAGTTCACCGAAGGCATTGGATCTCTCAGGAGTCAGTAATCCTGATGGATCAAAAGCGAAAGATCCCAATATGCCAGGCTCAGCATGGGGACCGGTGTCGCCTGCAATGTCAACTCAGGAATAGCCTTAAGAAAGATCGCGAAAATTAGTGGACCAAAGTAGCTAGTGAAATGGAGGTAGATTCTGCATCAGGGAATAGTCAAAGACTGTTTCATATGATACGCAGCACTGGAGTTCGTCGATCAGTCAGACCATTTGCGATAAAAGTGGACAGAGTATCCACAATAAAAAAACAACGACTTAATTTTTGGGCAGAATATTTTAGTGAACAGTTCAATTGGCCCAGTGCTAATGCGGTCATTGCAGCAATTGCGGTGGAAACCCTATGGTGGTAACATGCGAGCCTCCATCAGAATTGGAAGTACGAAGCTGCAGTCAATCACTAAAGAACGGGAAGGCTGCGGGACCTGATTGGCTTCTCTCTATTCTTTTCAAGGTGGGTGGAGATTCTCTTGTGGACTCCATTACTATTTTACTCTGCAGCATTTTGTCGAAGGAGCGTATCCCTTTGTCGTGAGGTGAATCGTTGATCGTCCCGATCTTCAAGGAGGGATCACGCAACGACTGCACTAACCACAGCAGGACTAGTTTATATATATAATTAATATCGGATTGTAGACAAGCATGGTGCCAACGCCACAACAATAATGGGGTGCAGGTGGATCGGAATACAGGGCGAATTGGAAAGAAGGTGAAACAGTTAAGCACGGGGAAGTGTTAGATAGCTGGGATGACAAAAAATGTTGACTTCTGTGATACTTCGCCGCCTGAAACCCTTAAGGGAGATAAATATACGCGAACAGTAAGCCGGATTCCGACCAGGTCGGGGTCGCATCGACCAAATCTTCACTATGCGTCAAGTCCTCGAATTGCGTCACACACATTTCATGGCCAACCATAGCAGTGTTCCTTGGCCTAAAAGGAGCCTTCGATTCAGTTGACCGTGAAGCTCTTAGGGGGTCGCTGCTTCGCGAAGGAATGCCGCAGAAGTATGTAAACCTATTGCGGTTGCTGTACCTACATACTTCTAGTAGTGTAGCGGTCTACGGTGGGCTAAGTAAATCATTTGCTAATGACATCGTATGCCTGCTCGAATGNGCTCGAATGTAAACGGGATGCGCAAAGCGCTCTTGGCAGACTTCCAAGTTCTGTAACTCCCTTCGGCATGCACTTTGCACCTTCAAAGTGCAAAGTGATGCTACAAGACAAGGTGTTGTGTATCTCAGCACTGATACTTGATAATCAAGAATTAGCTGTAGTGAAATGTTTCACCTACTTAGGTAGCTGTGTTGCTAATGACGGTAGCATAGTCAGCGAAGTGACCGCCCGCATTTCCAAGACTGGAGCTGCTTACGTAGAACTGAAACACCTTTGGTGCAGACGCAATGTTTCATTGAACCTGAAAGGTCGTGTATACTGCGCCAGTGTACGGTCAGTTCTGCTCTATGGTTGCGAGACCCTAAATTTACGCATGGAAGAAATTTGGCGGCTAGAATTCTTCGACTGTCGATGTTTACGTGGTTCGGCGCGGGTTGGATTGAGCAAGCGTGTAAGAAACTCTGAGGTAAGGTAATGATTGACAATTATTCGATGGAGAATTCGTTGTTCCATCGAACTCAAATTAGTCGGCTTCGCTGTTTAAGACACGTATTGCGCATGCCCAGCCATCGTCTGCCGTACCTCGCTATAGCGGCTCGGGGCTGGAGGAAACCCCATGGAAGGCAACAGGTGTCGCGGGAACGAGACACGAAGAAATGTACAGAGCGATTAGGTAGAATGTACCGTCTTCCAGGTTGGGTTCCGAAAGACTTGGCAACTGGATGGTTGGAGACACTGAAGCATATGGCAACTTATCGACAGTAGTGGCGTTCTTATTATTTCTTATCAGGCCGGAATGCTTGTAAAGTTATGTATACACAGTTAGGTTGTGTACTCTGTGTTAACCATAGAGGTTAACTTTCTTTGCCTCTGTTCAGTTAGGACCAACCTCTATCCATCTTATACTTTCTCACTTACTTTGTTTGCCTCGAGAAGTTTGCAGCGGTCAGCGAAGTTCATTTCTCTGTATCTCGCTGTACGATGACGATCATTGTATTTACTGTAGTGTGCTGATTCCTCAATAGTTGAGCTCAGTATACTCCTTCGTAGTTCAGAAACGCAGATTTCAGCTAACAACGAACCGAGTGAGAATCCATGGCCACCTGTTCCATCTGATGATAGATACCGTCGTTAAATTAAAAAAACGACGTTACGTGTGCAACGTAATAACAGCTCCTTTAGGTTTGCGACCGAAATATCAACATTTACATTTGAATTTTCAATTTAATCCCAGATTAATTCTACTTTTGCACAGAAGCCCTTTATCCCGACAAACCAGATAGGTTTGTGCATAATTTGTCTGATAGGCAGCTATCTTCTGTAGAAATGGAAGTCTCATTTTTGGGATGGAGGTTTTGTTGTCCGCCGAAGACAAATAACGGAATAGATTACGAGGCGCAATTCGAAAGCCTGATGAGTCAAACGAAGGATTTGATGCTTAATAAAGACGAGGATTTGGAAAGGTTTAAAAAGCTTTAAGCAATGAAAGGCTCACAGCCGCGGACCGCTTACGCGTCAGCATATATGCATTTTGAGGGAAATCAGAAAAAACAGGTATCATCATCGGATGATACAAAGTTCTTGAGATGCAACGAAGGTAAGGATGAAACAGAAAAGGTGTGTGGGGGGCGAAATAAAAAAAATACAGAGGCGCATGTTATGTTCGAGAGATTGAAACCATGTGGTTCCACTTTCCCACGATTGTATGGTCTTTCTAAGATCAACAATGAAGGAGTTCCAATTCAATGATGAATTCACCATATCACACAACGGCACAGTGATTGACCTAATTACTAGAACCCGTCCGTCGTAGACCTGCTATGTAGTATCCGAGACAGTTTCCGGTTTTTAGCTAACAGAAAACTTGAATCTACAAGAAAAGACGATGTTGCCGTTGGATGTCTTCTCACTCCTCACCAATGTACCCGTGATAGAGGCAGGCAGCCTGAAAGCAATCAACTGTATTTCACTGCAATATTATGTTTATAATGAAAAACACTTACCTTGAGGTGCTTAATCGACGCAATATATATATGTATATATATGTATTCACTCCCGTCTGAGTCCAAATCGTATGCCAAACAAATCGCAGTGCAGTAGTCTTCATGAAATGATAAAGTTCCATGATTTACTTGAGGGCGCGACATTGCCAGGTTTCTCAGTCAAGGTAAGTAGATTTTATTGGCGAATTCACAACCTCAGCCTTTGAATAGCCAAAGCAGGGCGGTGGGTGAAAATGCACTCCATTGAGGGCCGGTGTCCAGCTCATCAGATCATGCACCCCTTGAATGGGGTCAAACGTCCAAGGTGCCCGATACACCTGGATGCCTGATCGAGTCAGCGACCATTGCCACAGAGGTGACTACTGGTTTTAATAACTGAATATTTACGTCATAGTGTCAGATCCGAACGATGTTCGGAGTGTATCGAAAAATCGATGCACCATGTGATATGTTTTACATAAGTTGTAATTGTGAAAACACAGCGATGTCGGTACAGGTGAAAATAAGTCGACGTTTCGGTTGCTGTGGGTAACCTTTGTAATGACGATTTTATAATCGATTGTAAAATATTTACGTGGTTGAGCTCGTACTGTTTCTAACACACTAGTGTGTAATAAGAAGGTGATCGTGAATTGCACTACCTAGTCTTACAGAACATGTATATAAAAACTCGGTTTTCCGCCTCAATGTATATAATTCCTCTATGTGCCCACATGTGAATGGTTCCAGGTAGTATCGGCTCATGTCCAGTTTTCACACCATTCATCTGCATATACGCGAAATAGGCTGATCTGAACTTATTCTCACCGTTTGTTGCTACTTTTACGCTGTCATAGAGGATGACTTTCACGCATCTGTATACGGCTAAAATCTTCTTTTCGTTCCAGATTCATGCCTGCCCTGAAGGATGGATGCCTGTTTTTGCAGATGGTATCACCCAGCGCTTGCCCGTTGTCTCCATTGCTTTTCTTTTGGATGATCCGGATTCTGCTATCATTTGGAGAGGTCCCCGCAAGTCAGGCATGATTAGTGAACTGCTCAACTCCGTCTGCTGGGGAAAGTTAGATTGCCTAATCATCGATACGCCGCCGGGTACTTCCGACGAACATCTCACTGTACTGGAAAATATACAGAAAAACTGTTCCAACCGACTTGCTGGAGCCGTTGTCGTTAGCACGCCACAGGTTAGTCGTGGGTTTCCTTCGTCCAAATCATGTTCGAATCCATGACGCACTTAGATTTTCTATCTCAAATTTATTGTAATCATTATTAGTAGTTGATAGTTCATTTCCCCTAGAAGTATTTTATATTTTTATCTTTGATTATCTGGAGTCCAATCGTTTTTATTCCCAGATGTGGTTCCTTCCGTTCCGATCTCTGTGATATGCTGAATCGTTCTCACACAGAACGAAATCTGCACCAGAAATCCACTAATGTCCCTAGAGAGAGGCATGCCAGTTTGACCCGCC
>UZAN01053432.1:2262-16542 GCA_900618425.1 Echinostoma caproni
TCTTTAGTAGTCCAATAAAATCCACCGGGGAACAAAAAAGAAGAACGGGGAAAACATTGATAAACAAACAGTGAAGTGATTTTTTGCTTGGCATTCAACTGCCTAAGTCTTCGAAGTTGAAAAGATAATTTACGAAGTTTATGTACAGAGTTGTAAATATAGGATGTCCACTTTAAGTTAGTGTCAAATGTAACTCCCAGATACTTCTCAGAATCAACTCTAGTTAGGGGATCCGTATTTATGACAGACGGATCACAAGGATAAACAGATCGAGAAAAGGGAGAAAGTGCCTTCGAAGCATCTGGATAAGTTAGGAGACAGTCCAGAACGAACGGAAAATTCATGAATACGCGATAGATTATTCGTGAAATGAAAACGGTCCTCAGGCACAGAAATGGCTTGGCAGAGGGCTACGTCATCAGCATATTTAAATAACTNGAACGGAGACGATACGGCACCCTGTAGTACTCCCGAATTGTTCACGAGGGGTTTGAACGTTTTTCTACCGAGCCGAGTCTGCTAAGTTATATTTTTGAAGTAGTCGACGAGCCACGCCAGTAGGTGCTTGGGACAGCCAAATGATTCCAGTTTACGAAGAAGGTCGGAACGTGAAACAGAGTCAAAAGCTGATGAAAAACCTAAGAAAACACATGTTATAGACTTCGCAGATGCGTCTAGGATTTGGTAAGGTGATGAACGAGGGAGACAACAGAATCTAAAGTGGACCTGTTTGATTTATAAGCGAACTGGGGATGGTCTTCAGGAGTACAGAAGGAAGCAGAAAGGCGTTTGAGAACGGCACGTTCTGCCAACTTAAGACCGCTTGACGTTAGAGCAATGGGACGGAAACGTTTGGACAGGGTGCTGGATCTTCACGGATTTGGAATGGGAATGATTGTGACGGGTCTCCAGCGGTCGGGAATTCAATATGAAATAAGTGACGTGTTGAGGATAGAAGTAAAAGCATCCGTTAGAGCCAGGGCACCGTGCTTTAAAAGGGATGAAGGTAAACCGTCAGGACCAATACCACTGGATGATTTAGTTGTGCAAAGGAGTTTAAATATTTCTTCTCTCGAGAACGGGTTTATGTTAGCTGCGTCTTCCGGAATCCATGAAATGGGAGGATCGCTGCTCGGATGCACAAATGCCTAATTTATACTCTCAATGTCCGCAGTACATTCATCGGGTTTGGACTTCGCTCCACATAAGATTCCATAGCTGTCTCCTGTTTTGGCTGCATAGGAGTTGATTCCCATAGGCTGTATCGATACGTTTGATTTCTTTTTTTATCAAGGTGAAAATGTAGCTGACCATTCATGAATTCCGGGATTTATAGAAATGTTCCTTTTGTCTCGTAAATGTTTTGAGTTCCGGAGATGCAATACGACAAATGGAGAGAAATAAGGTTTCCACCGGGCAACAGGTGTAAAAGATGGAATTGACTGTATCAACAAAAAGATTAACATTGTTGTTCAACGAAGACTCAAGGGAAAACCATGAAACTGCATGGGATAGGGCTCTTCGAAGGAGAAGAATACATTTACGTGACGTGTTTTGAAGACGGATTTTGATTTGGTTACTTTGCCTAAATGAATGGAAGGAAGAACGAGAATATATCTGAGGTCTAAGAAGGAGCAGACAATGATCACTGGTTAATACAGGTGCATGGAGATGGAGAGAGAAGAATTCGGGGTGATTTGTTATAATTCTGTCTAAAACGGCGTCACCTCTGGTCGGTGAAACGCATAAATCTGTTAGATCAAAAGCAGTGAGAGGCCGGGTTGAAGCATGGTTAAAATCACCTACAATAATGTGCAGGTTGTCCTCAAGCAGTCGAAGAATGTCGAGATGGTATGTTGCGTACAAAGCGGAGCAATATATAGGTTCGTTATGAAGTTATTTCTATTTCGGGGGAATTTAGGGTAACACCGAAGAGACAAACAATCAATACCGTTACTTGAGTATGAGTAAACGGCATCTGACTTGCCACACCACGAAGTGTTGATATAGGTAACCACACCACCACCGGATTTCTTGCCACATGATTCCCTGTCCTGCAGGTACAGGTTAAATCCGTCAATGGACACTAACGCGTCAGCAACATGAGGGTTCAGCCAAGATTCTTGTATGCAAATCAGACAAGTATGAACGTGAATCCGGGAACGGAGAACAAGTGAAAAATCCGAGATTTTCTTGAACAATGAACGTATGTTCGTACTCAGTAGTGATGGGACGGACATTTTTGACGGAAGGGTGCAGTTAAGAGCAACTTGCCATCCGGCCCGGTTGTGCGTTTTGTGTAATTTCCGAAATCCGAGAGAATTGAATGTGGTTGAATCAAATCGTGATAAGAATCCGTTAGAGTGTTTCAATAGAAGTAATTCCGATCTGATATATCGACGAACAGAGACGATAATAATGACCAAAAATCCTTCAAATTTGATGAGAGGTGATAACACGAGATTGTATCGCAGCCAGTCAAAGGGCGCGCGTATTCACATGTTACACATGTTACCATTGCATATGTCTTCTACAAGGTGGACTGGATCTTTCAGATGTCGATATTAGGTATTTAAAAAACATCTTTCGCGAGTAAGAGTTGTTTCGGGAATCATATATCAAGTTATGTTATTCAACCTGAATTCCTCCAAAAATAAGAACGATATTTCAAAAACATTTTGAAGGTAGATTATGCATGTATTGCACTCATTTCCTTTCGCTTAACTTGTTGGATGTCAAAATTTAGACCCATTCACTTCCGTAACAGTATATTAGCTTGCCAGATTGACAAGAAAAAATCGGTGCTGTCACCAGGTGGGTTTATTACGTGGTATGCACGTGCATCCTGTTAGTCCAGAGCACGTGACTTTTGGTGCCTTGATGAGCAGTCAAACGTTTGAACATATTACAGCTAATTGCGTAATATTTGTGATAATCCAGCACGGCAGACGTCACTAGCTGGCAGAAACGCAAAGTCAGTGAGCCCATAACCTGATCACACATATATTACACCATTGCATTGCAATTGGTTACTAAAAAAATATTTCACTTGTTTTCAGTGTTAGAGATTTTGGATTGCAAGGTGTCTGAAACTTTACATAATAGAGAAATGTCGGCGAACATAATTCTCTGCCGACATCACTGTGTTATTAACACTATAACATTCACAACAAAAGTGTTTTTTTGAAATATGCAATGAGGCGGTATATAAAATCAATGAGTTACTTCTTTGCATAGCAAAGAAAAATAACTGATATTTTATCAATTAATAAACAACCAAGTAAGTGCAGACCCCTAAACCTCCTTATGTTGAAAATCTGCCAAAATCAAGCAAATGGTCGCTAATTTATTACGTGTTAAAATAAGGCGCACTGGTTGTAAAATGGATTCCCGTGTTTTTGTTTATCTTGGCTTAGTCGCTTCACTCATTCGTGGTACATTTTCGGTTTATTTAAAAACCGAACAGTCACAATTTGTTCGCGTTTAACTGAGAAGCAAACATGCACCTCGCACAGTCTATGTACTTCTTCTTGAATGTGTTCATGGAATTCCGGTGGGGAACAAATCCTATCACCGTGTTGCAACCATCAGATTGTTTTCACAACCGAATCCTTGGGTTGTTCGGGGTCCCTTTCACCAGTTAAATGGAGGCTTGTATATCACTCCCTAAAGCTTGATTGTAATACAATACAATGCACAGATATCAACATGTGTTACTGCATTCAGAAAAAGCACGTTTTTATGCAGCTCCACTAAAATGAATATTGCAAAAAATAAATTAAGAAAGAACAACGCATTAGTTAATTCGATTTCAGGTTTGCCCGTTTCACGTACAACCACAAAAACAACCCGCGTTGAGCAAACGTCAACAGGTTTGAAATAAACATTGGTGAAACGTGGTATTTACTTTAGAATTGAGGTGTTCAGATTTAAATAATCCATCGGTTTTCTCTTAGCACCGTGCAAACTGGTACACAATTTGATCGAAACTGATGATCTTTAACTCCATAGAACACAATTATTGGGAGAGAATAGTCTGCGAAATTCAATAATCGTACAAGCACAACAGCCTTGGTCGCTTTGCTGTTCGTTAAATCACGTCATGGAATAACATGCTGGTCCACAATGCCGCGGTCGTCGAATTCAGTGATTTTGCACGATCAATTATTAGATCCCGATATATCACTCTGCGACTGAATAAAGATTCCCAAACACGGATCTTATTGTTAATGACTACGTTTTTTGCCATTCAGAAATATGGACTGGAATAGAAGAAACATTTGTAATAACTATCTCTAATTGTCGCATGGAAGGCCACACTCAGACGTGATTCATACACTTTAAATAACTCTGTTTCATCATTTTTTGTATACCACTAAATCCAGTTGAACCTCTCAAAACATTGTACAATGCGTGAGATTGTGTTGGAATCCTGTGCAACGAAATACATAAATCGTTGTATGTATCTCGCCTATATCACATTCAGGAACATTCTTAGGGAGGTCCAACAGATTGTCATGATAAACTGAGTCAGATGCAAGAAGTAAAAGAACGATTGTACGGTGAATCGCATTATATGTGCAAACATTTTGCGGTTCTCATTCAGGACATTTTGGTCAAAAATGGAAATTCACACCAAAGAATGGTTTCAACTTCGGCATTATTTTTCCAGTAAAACATTGCTTGAGCAATCATTATTTAAATTCCACCGGGTTAACTTCAAATTTATAATTTGTGAAAACAGAGATTCCAATAAGATTTACTTCCGAGTACACTTATCAATCAACTAAATCAGTCCTATGGGAGACACATATCTTTCTCCTGCACATAGTCAGACGGTTTGTTCTTCGATCTCGGCAGGACGTTGTATGAAAGATCAAAACGCATAAAAGGTGTTCTCCAAGAAGTAACTTATCGCACTTAGTAAACTGTTATTTTTCCTTGAGGGGGTTACCGGCTAATCAGTCTAATTCATTTATCCAAATCTCCCTTGTGACTCATCAGAGATGCGGCAAACATCAGCAGCTAAATTCACGCAAACCGCTCTATAGGTACGCTAAAGCAGTTTGAGATTAGCCTAGATATGAAACTTTGACGAGACGGCCATTTCATGCAAACGCAACTACCCCAAGCTGGCGGCTAGTTCTACCATTTGATCCAACGGTTATGTATAACGGACGGAAACGCACGGGCCATTGGGTTACACTTACGTCTACCAAAAACGCATTTCTCCTACAGAGCCATTGATCACCAAAAACCGACATGTTCCTACCTAGACTCCGTTTCAACACTCTAGAGTTTGGCTTCTCGCGGTGTGATTTGAGGATAGCAGATAAGTGCATCTTATCGAATAAGTGGCAATTGCCCATAACGTTAATGAATCGTACCACCTGCTGCTACCCAAGAACCCTTATCTTCCCTTGGAATCCCGTTCAATGCTCACCACCCAGGAACGCGTCGAAGTGGGTCAGTAAAGGTGTAATGGTGAATTCGAAGTATCAAAGACAGAGATTAAAATGCGGCTCGCACGCAATGCGCCCATCTCATCACTCTGTGTGGTAGATTAGGTCAACTTAAAGTGAGTCAGTGTAACGTCCATGGCATAAAAAGCTGCGCTGAACAAATTTCGCACTAGGAAGCACTGGAACGAAGAGTATTTTTATGAGAGTGTCATGTAATGATTGTGGTCATAGTAGTATTAGGGCGCCCGGACCTCGAAATACAATCCGAGCAAAAGGACTCACAGAACACGAATCAAGGATCAGTTATCACTGACTGGATTATGGGAGCACTGGACCGCAATGGCACTAGCTCACGATAACCCACGTGAACGAGTCGCGTGGAAAAGGCCACGAGAATTGTAGTTCGTAGTTCATTTATTGGGAGGAATGAGGGCGATTACATAATATGAAGGAAAGAACATCATTGGTTAGCTAGGCTTCCACCATTCGCATTGCAGTATTGCTTGCATAATTCTGCTTCTGCCTGCAATGTCTCAGATTGGCTGTCACGATCCATCAATGGCGTATAATTAGAATTTCTGAATATTTAAACCCTTCAATTTACCTATGGGTTTATCTTGTTCGGATAACAAGATCTGCTTTGAAAAATCAGCAAAAACGGTGTATCAGTTCGGTTGGTTTTGGAGTAAGTAGACTACCTAGCAATCCACCTAGTCAACCATGTTGGATATAACAGTAAAGTGATTACTTCAATTTCGTTCCATGTTGGGGAAGTTCCGCGAGTCACATTTCAATCAGGATGAAAATTGGAATTGCGAGCACATCAGTGTTTTAGTGCAACGCACTTTTGGCAGCCTTTTACGATCTCTCACATTGATCACAAATTGGGCTTTACTGGTGAATTCCTCACACTTATCAAACGCTAAATCTTCGTTGGAACAGATTTCTTCCTTAAAAAGGTATCTGCCTTCCAAGACATTATAGCTGAGTTGGTGCATTTCTATGCAGGATCTTTGAGCTAATCAGGAAGCAACCAGTGACCGTAGAATCTCACACACATAACTGTGTGTTTATCTCCACCTTAGGGAACTTAATTACAAACGGCTGATGCGAACGCATAGTGTATTCTGGTGACCCGATTGTAGATTAGTTTGGTCCAACATAATTTCAAATTCACTGCATGTACCGTTCAATCAGTACCTTTTGGACAATCTACTTAATGCAGATAAGGGGACAACAATCTGGCGGGGTGAGAAAATTGTACCGTACTGTTGCTCAAAGCATTACTCAAACGGGTTCACTGTGATTACTTATTCTCACTGAACATTTTCCGGAATAGTTTCTTATGCGAGCAGAAGTTGAGGTTGAAAGCATGTCACCAACTAAAGATGCATTATTTTTACCTGCGTCATTAGTTAGCATTCAGAGATTTTGCGAGCATTCGTCTTCCCGCTAGTGAGCCGTATAGAGCGTATCTTTGAATTCTTTACTAGTAAGATGAGTGAAGTACTTCAAATGCCAGGCTTTTATCAGTGGTGGTTATTATAAACTTTTTTGATCATGTTTGAAAAGTGGTGGGCGCTAGGCACTCGGTAGGTTTGGTTATATTGACCGTCAAAGAGCTAAGAAAATCACCGGTTACTGATTGTTGACTGGCAAAAGATTCTGGTTTTATCTAGGAAGTACAGAACTTGTAAACTCTAAGCAGTAATATTGGACAAGAATATACGCTAAGCCATATCTGAATGAAAACGCAATGAGCGTTTCCCTGTGAGGTATTGATGTAACTTTCGCATAACCCTCTTTTAGAGCAGATTGGTCGGTGCAAACTAGTAGGGAAGCAATTCAACCTACTGATGATAAATGTGTCGTTTTCAAAAAAAGTTCACTAACCATCATAGGTTCTTCCTGGTTACTGATTTTTACCAAATGGCCGAGTATGATCCTGAGGTAGAACCTCTGAACGCATTGTAGATTCATTTACATCATCGCGAAAAACACCGACTGAGGATGCTCGAGACATTATTGATCACCCAGAACAAACGCACATTTTGCGGCTAAAAACGTAAAGTTTATACTCTTGGTTATCTTTGATAGTAACCAATCCTGTACATCACATGTGTACAAAATCAACGGCACTCACATGCGATAAAACCTGACTATTCACTTCATTAGCTTATGTTGTTTAATGCTGTACGTACGTCACGATGATAGCACCTTAGAGGAATTATTCTCACAGAGGTTGTCGTTCGACGGGCCTGTTCGGATATTAATCGCATAGTTATGATAAAAAATGAATATTTTGCAAATAAAATGAAATTCTGCTTATTCAAATGTCCTCTTATGTTTAGAGACCACTTGGTATTTCGTTACGATAATTGCCTTTGTATCCACTATAGTCTTGAATTCGTGTAGTGTCGAGAGTAGATTATTTTCGAGAATTCTAACTTCAGTTACAACAGCTTTATGGATTGATATTTATATCGAGATGCAACCGTCATCATGAAATACAAGCAAGGGATTAATTATACATATATTCAAACGATGCTGAGTGCGCTGTCACAAATTATTGGAAGGATATAAAAATACAAAACGATTCGTAAAATATCTAATTATTTTCGTAGTAACCTAACTGTTCTGCAAAAGATTATTATTCTGTGCACAAAAGCTTGTGTGGTAGGTAGGTAACTTAACTACCTGGTTAAATATTGCTTAATTGCCTTGTCTCCGTTATTTTCGAAAACTTGTTTGTCGGCAGTGGATGCAAAATACCTACGGGGGCCAATAAGGAGGCCTCCTTCAAATTGTGTAATTGAGCAACTAATAATAACATTCTATGATACACTGGGATCTGCAAATCAAGAATCACTAGACGACACGGAACACATGTTAGAGAAATACCACACATTTGCCCACATCACAATTAAGCTCGGCAAAGCTGTTTAAAACACCTTTTTCAAGGATTTTGTTTCATTAAATCATATTTCGCCGCGCGACCTGCTTCCCAGAGAAACAGTTAACCTTATATGGTTGACAGTGACATCAAATCTATGGCAGACACCACTAGAATTTACACTCGCAATTAAATGGGTCTTCACGAAACGTAGCCCGGTCAGAAATGTAGGAATAAATAAATAATCCTAACAAATATCATGTGTAGAAGGTTGACTATTCACTTGTTTATGAAGAAAACGTGACGACCACTAGTGAAAATAGAAGTCCAAAATCTCGGTGATTACGAAATAGGGCAAGCCAAATTGACGAGGCAATTGAGATAAGCAAAGCTGTGGTGACCCTGAAGAGAGATAGGATGGTATTAGGGAGGCGATTGGATATTTCCCATCAGGAGACGCTTCAGGCCGACAAGTTTAGTGATCATAAGCACGTGCAACACACTCATTTAATGCTGAAATTCTAACAAGCGAACCACATCAGTAACTATGACACGGTTTGAAATGAACAAAAATTTGATTGAAAACGGTGAGATTTATTCAAATTTGTTCTTTTTACAGTGAAATCCGTACACAATTTCTGTTGTGTGCAACTGATTTTGCTTTACTGAGTGCGTGAATATAAGTTAGCTGTATTGGATTTTGAGTCAAGTTGCGAATATCAGGATAAGTCCACGAGTTCATTTCTACCGCTAATGAGAAACATCATTTATGTTTATTTCGGGAAGGTGTGCACATGCAAATATGATATCATAGAAGGAGTAAATACAGTTACTATTATTCGGTTTGACAATTGTCAAAATCGGCACCTCGTGTGAGATAGGATTTACATTAAGGATCATTTGGGAATAATTTCAATCACCTGTAAAATCAGTGAATAATCCTTCAATCAGTAACAACTGCGCTGCACGTTTGTCTGAAAAACAGACAACTATAAATATTTACCATTGCATTACGTGACAGCTAGCATTTATAACCCGCCAATGGTAGAAAAAATCCGAGATGTTAAACGATTTTCTATTGTGCATGAATTTTTCTCTAACAGGAAATTCAAAACCTTGCCGGACATTGTTCAGTTTGTAAATAATATTGGTCGCAGAATGAACGAGCTTCTGTGCTTCTGTGGCTGGATGCAAATCGTTATGATCCTTAGAAAGTTAAATACAAACTTCGATTTACAATAAACTCTTGTCAGGTAGCATTCTTACATTACCGTCGTAAGGTTCCAGTAAGATGATTTCTAATGCTGATTAGGCTACATCCGGTCGAGACCTGTTTGGTTTCAAAAGAATATTTGTGGTAGTAGAACGCTACTTGTATGTTCCGTGTGGACGGTTATATTTATGCCAGTATATTTCCAAACACAACGCAAGCATAACGCGTTAAGATGCAATGTTGCTTAAAAGTGATTAGTTGATGAATTTGTATGTGTAAATACGAAATAGATTGGGATAGGTAAGCTATAAAGCAGGGTACATCTCCCTCTACTCAACTAATGTTCACTAAACGCCTATATTGCAGGCCGACATATCTGACAATCTGTAAACCTCATCCGAAACTAAAAGTGTATATCTCACAATCCCGTTGTAAAACCTACTACAGTTACATTACCTCACCAAGCTTGGAAGTAGCATCGGAGGCTATAACTCTACCCAAAACCATCCGATATGGAGTGGTAAAAGCTAGAGCAATTTTAACATAGTTATACCGTATTTGTCAGATTTTCAGATCACGTATTCTGTGCCCGAGGAAAGACACACCGATTAACCTATAAACTAACTTCAGAATCAAAGCTACTGTTTTTTAATGATTTTTGAAATCGTTTATTAATTGTTGTCAGAGAGTGATAATTAATAAAAAACTGAGCAAATCTAAATTGCATTTATTTTATTTTATTCGGTTTTCTTAGCAGTTATGATGTATTCCCGGGATTGAATGTATGATTGTTAGCTAATTGCTCCTTTCTTATTTCTGCTTGACCAATATTATTCGATTTGAAGGTGACTAAATTTTTCCCAGTCTTTTCCTCAATTGCACTGAAAACAGCTGAGGTATAACTTGAAAATATCACTGGCATGTAACATGATATTGATATTGTGCGTCAGTGACTGAGTCTCCAATCCACCCAATTCGTGATTGAAAAACCCGTAGATGTCACATGCGCCGTCCGTTTGCGCGTAGCATGAAATATCAAAATGTACAACTGCACAACCCACCTGGTCACGACACCAAGAACAATAACTTCTCTATTTCCCTGCTTATACTCATATGAAAACAATGGCGGTTATTCAAATGAGCACAAAATTGCAGTCCTCACTCAGTGCCATCTGCAGCGGACAACATGATTCAGTTTCAGTTCATCCCTTGAATAACAGAAACCTGAAAAAAAAATCGTCGAAATCTAAGATGGGATTGGCTATGTGAATAGAAGAGTTTTACATGAATATAATTTAAACAATCACGAACGGATGTATCCGTAACAGTTCAGCGTAGTCCATCTCAGGCAAAATCCTTGACAGTCATGCTCATAAGCATGAGGCTCTTATTTTTCTTTCTTGAGAACAGTGAATTTATTTGCTTGAAACATACAATATCTGTGTGATTCAACCCGTGAGACAAACAAAGTGCTTCATGTTCACTCAAGAAATCCGTTTGCTAATTGAACAGATGGTTATCCCGCGCCAAGTATTATCCCGTAATTCACTGTTAAGTCGCTGATTGAATGTGAATGCATTGATGCTGATCAATCGTTTTCTAGTTTATCATCATTACACTCATTTCTTTTCACTCTTCAAAAACAGTAACCATTTACTGTGCTTTATGTATTACATATTGCCGGTTTTTCAGATGAATCTATCAGGTATATCATTATTCATTGGGAGAAAAACTGAAAACGGCACTGTGTGGTATTGTGTTTATCATGCTGCTTGCAGTTTATTTCCGATTGTTAAATGTTGATAAACCTAAGTTTTATCTTCTCCTACTTGGATCCACGNCCAATCAGTGAACACCCAGGCGAATTTTCTAAATCAGCGAATATTTAACTTGAAAATGCTTCGTACACATTTAGGGTTATTATCTTATATTTCCGCAGTTCACGTTATCGCGCTTCGCCAGTGTGAATTTCCGCAAAAACACGTGCTGAACGCATGTGATGAATTAATTTACGGAACAACTTGCTCGCACTAGACAATGTGCATGAAAGAAAACCGCACGAAGAGAGAACTAAATGGAGACATAAGATGATACCATGTTTTGTGCAACGTTTCATAATAAGAAATTAGTTGGTGGTCTCAGTCACCGAATATGCTCCTGTTATACCCAACGAGGCACAATTGCATAAAACGACTATAATTGCATACCTTTTCCAATCATTGATGAGTCAAAAATTATGATTTCTGTGACTGTTTTGAAAGTCATAAAATAAGCACATTTCTTCTGGGAAATCAAGTTTTTCTGATGTTAATAGTTTACGCTATTTGCAAGGCGTGTCTTCCAGTTTTTACCTACCGAGACAGATTCGCCTACATATCGTTCACAGAAACGTAACCTGATGACATTTGATGATAACAGACTGATCTGTTTGAAAAACCAGAAATAAATAGAACAACAAATTTAAACTTTGCTGAAAATCGATATTTTAAACAATGTATCGAAACGGCGGTAAAAGAAATTTTTTTGGGTATGCTGTACGAGTAGCATCATACAGCAACTGCTCGCCACGGTTGAATTCCGCAAACCAATCAAACAGGGATTAGTGAATTTCCACTATCATCAACGGTAGCTCGCAAACGATCAACACTCCACTGCTGCGTAGAAAAACATCGTCCTCTAGTGATGTCAACGGATTTCCAATAGTACAGTCAAAATGAAGCAACCAACCTTTTGAATTGTAAGATGTGTTTGGCGTGTGGTGTTTGGCCCGGAGGGAGTTGCAATCACTGATCAATATTCACAATCGATTACAGTTCACGTTTCCCTTGCTCGGTGATCTTCACCTCGTACGCAGTGCTGCGTATCGGGAAACGTTTTGCTCAACCACTATAAGTCAAAGAGTTTCAGTCTTTTAGCGCGGCTGGCAGAAACATATGAGGCAGCACAAATTAGTTGCCGAAGCTTTGTATCTTCCGTTCATGCACTCACAAAGATACCTATTATTTTCAAAACATTTGCTTGCCGATATTTAGCCTTCATATATTTTTCTCGGCATTTTGTCACAGTATTCAGCCTTCTTTGTCATCAATTCGTTCAGTCATTAGCATAAGTGATAGTCGGTTATCGTTGAATCTGTATGCACGTTTTCACTCAAAAATCTATCACTTTTCAACTTCGAGTGAATCCAACCTATCGCGCTCCTTTGGAAACCCCACAAGATTATTGATGTTTTGGTCGTCCAATCTCACCGATTGGACCGTGTCTGTCTAAATTCCGTCCAGTCCGAATGAACTAGATTCTCTGTAAAAAACAAAAGTAGAGTGCGACTGCTCCATCGTTTCACATCGCCTTGTCCCTCTGACCGGTGACCTCGAGCAACTAAATTCCCTCTGACCCTTTATGTGTTCGGGATGGATCATATTCCCCGATCTGCGGTATTTGGAATCCTTCAACCCAACACTACACCATTTTAAGATTGCTTTGAGAAACTATAAGTTTCATATGCGAAACCGTCATTTGGAATTGAGAAACCATCACTTAGAATTGAGAAAGAAACGCTGTGGTTGGATCCACTTCCGTTCAGCGCACCTCATTTGTCAATTAATCAAACATTTTCTCTACCCCCGGATTGACCACCTGTCTTCCCACGCTCTTTCTGTGCGGAAATGAGGCAGACCCCAGTCATGCAACTTGTCGAGCTGTGTGACGGACGTCGAGTCAGTGGGTCGGTGAAGCCATGCTATGCGCATGTGACAACCAGGTGGGACGCCACTCGAGATGCACGAAGGATGACGCACAGTGTCGTACCCACTTCAGCTAAAGTACATTTGTTCGTAGTTGGTCTAATATCGACGATAGCTCAGTAATCAAAGCTGACCGCAGTAGCCATGACCAGGGCTAGCTTTGGGCTTACGGTACAATCCAAGCTATGTATGAGAATCATGGGTCTATTGGAATAACAATATTGTTCATTAGAAGAGGTTGGAGTTCTTGGGGTGAAATTGGCTGTCATCAATGGCATAGCAACCAAACCTGACGTGTAACTCGGCCATTCCTGGCTCAACCCACAGAAGTGAACGAAACAGTCGATCTCTTTGGTAAAAAAGGGTTACTCGTTTTCGGAATAAGTATTGTTGCTTAAGGAGTATCGACAGATCACATTTTTTGTTACACAATTTGAACTACAGTAAAAGGCGAAATTCCCATGGACACATAGTATACTGTAAAACGGGACAGTAGGGGAACATTCACGTAAGATGCAGTTTATTGATTCTGAGTTTAAAAAGTGTAAGAGAAAGCTTGATAGGAAATATTGTACTAAAGGGAGGTGTATTTTTAAATGATGTTTACTATGTCAGGACGTGTGAATGCAACACAATGTACTGTTTGTGCCAAATTTAAAGGTTTTACTTACAAGAGTATCGCTCGTTGTAGCCATCTAAATATAACTAGGATATTGCAAGCTGAAATGAATTTTCAAAATGAGGGTGATGTTGCACGAGTTCGGTCAACACTTGCATATGAGATGTGTCTAAAGTTTTGAGAATACGGGCACATCGTTTGAAACCCTCTCCAAGCAGCGTGTGGTGCACCATGCAAACACCACATCCAATTCCTTAATCAAACTTGGTAATATCAAAATTTGTAGAAAATAAAAAGAAATGTTTCAACAGTCGTTGATCTCAGAGTGTACTACGATGCTTTTCGATGTA